>ML685932.1:1672684-1696460 GCA_007922175.1 Pelusios castaneus | reverse complement strand
TCAATCAATCAATCAATCAATCAATCAATCAATCAATCAATCAATCATCAAAGCATTGCTACTGGCCGCTGCTGGGGCCAGGGATACCAGACTAGATAGACCACAATTCTGATCCAATATGTGTGTGTACAGAGGGGTAAATGGCCACGTGGTCCCTCTTTATAATGCTACTTGTTTCTTTTGGTATTTTGATTTGGTGCCATCAACCTAGGACAGTGGTCAGGTGTAGTCATGGATAAGAATTGCCAGATTGGAGCTGACAAATCATGCATTTAATCGAGTATTTCATCTCCAGCAGTGATAGTTTCAAATATTTCAGAGGAAGGTCCAAGAAACCCCACAGAGGACAATGATTGAGTAACATGCCCCAAAAGATTAGTTTCTTCCTATCTATCCCCCATCACTTGTGGTGAACTTACGCTTCGATGCGTGAGGGTTTATCAATATATTGGAGAAAAGTCTTGGGCTCTAGCGAAGTGAGGCAGAATTTCATCCAATATGCCTATTCATTCCACTAGCAAGGAACGAGCGAGAATAATTTGTGAGTTCGCCCTCCCTGACTTGAGACGTGAAAAGGGCACATTTCCTAGGTGTCCATAGCGAGGCCTAATAAAGGCAATGATCACTGCTTCCTTATGGCCTTCTTAGAGTGCTACGCCAGCCTCCAGCATTGCTCTCTATGAAATCAAGAGGAAACTTCAGGTGTACAGTGTGGCACATATCTATGATTTTAAGCACAACCTTCGGATGTCTGGCCTAACAACTCACTGTGCAGATAACGCAAACATAAATGACAAGAATGCACAAACTGTTTATACATCTTGAGCTTAAGTTAATGTCCAATGTTCCTCCGAATGCGCATACACACATGCTGAACAATTGGTCCTTAATATAGAATCATAGAACAATAGGGATGGAAGGGACCTCATGAGGTTATCTAGTCCAACCCCCTGCTAAAAGCAGGACCACTCCCACTAAATCACCCCAGCCAGGGTTTTGTCTAACCAGGCCTTAAAAACTTCCAAAGATGGAGATTCCACCACCTCCCTAGGTAACCCATTCCAATGCTTCACCACCCTCCTAGTGAGAAAGTTTTTCCTAATATCCAATCTCGACCTGCAGTGGGCAATCCCC
The DNA here is from genome assembly GCA_007922175.1 of Pelusios castaneus. Classification (NCBI taxonomy): domain Eukaryota; kingdom Metazoa; phylum Chordata; order Testudines; family Pelomedusidae; genus Pelusios; species Pelusios castaneus. The sequence continues at coordinate 1,695,326 of ML685932.1, read as the reverse complement.
AGGGGGCATTATACTTCAAAAGTAAGACACATTCACATTCACACCGTTTTGGGTACCATTCGGAGGGAGTAAGGGCAGACAAGACAGACCTATTGCAGATGGAATGAACTAATGCCAGATGTGTCCTGCTGTGGACTCATCACTCAAGTAATTGCCAGCTTTGAGTTAGTACCTTTCCCAATGGGAGGGGCGGGGGCAGAAGATGGAAACAATTTTAAATGGATGTGCTGTGGAAATACAATAGGGGCTGGAGTTCTCATCCTACTGCTTCAACACGATTAACCTTACCAAGAAGCCAAAGCTGTCCCTGAGGAACAATCTCTAGCGTGATAAAGAATATCAATTTCTAGAAACTTAAGGAGTCAAGAATGTAAGGCCTCTCTCAAACCCCTACTGTCAGAGACTACTCCCAGGGCATGCCATTTGTCCTCAATTCTCTCTGTTTTAACATCTCATCCTTTCAAGCCTTCGCAATCTCCACTGCTGCGAACAGACAATTTTACACCATGCCGCAGAGCTATGAGAACTTCAGCATTATTCATTGAATGCTATTGTACAAAAGTGACCTTTATTACTTTTCTCATAAAGTTAGATTTGTGTGTGGAACTGCCAATGGGACAATCCAGGAAAGCCCAGGGGGATTCAGCCATGGGTAGGGAGGGCAGGCTAATACGATGGCCCTATGTGAATGTTCAAGGGCCAAAAGGATTAGAAGGGCGCCAGCTGCTGATTGGGTTGTCCTCACTTAGGACTTTGTCCCGTGCTTCAGCTTTCCTTGGTCCACCTCTTCGAAAACATTGGTCTTAACTCACCTATTATGACTATTTATCAAGTTTATTATTTAGGGTCTAGGAGCCAATCAAGAATGGTCCCCTGCTGTGCTAAGTACTGCATAGCACAGACTCAGAGACAGCCCCTGCCCTGAGGAGCTTACAACATAAAGCAAAGGTAATCATTTATTTTTTATCAAGGTCCAAATTTCTTGGTCAAGATATAGTAAAGATCCAGACTTCAGAGAAAATAATGATAACAACAATAATGACAAGTAAATAAAATGATTTGGGGGCCCAGGGGGGCCCATGGGCTGCCTGTCAAACTCCATGGGGACTAAAGAGACAGAACAGAGCCAGGGCAGGTGAAAGAGAAATAATACAGAAAATGATGGTCACAAATGTCATGTTAGTTTCATGATGTTTGTTGTTGTTGTTTAAATACTTTCCTACCTGCTGTTGGATGGGGAAGCCAGGAGTTATGCCATGGGTGAATCTAATGCAGAACATTTGTTGGACTATAATAAAATTTGGAAGTAGGAAGGACTAAAAGGAGAAGCAAAGCAAGACTGAGTGCCGTTACCCTCTCCTCCTTAAGATCTACTTCTATCAAGACACCCACACGAAGTGGGTTGCTTTACAAGGATGAAATTCACCCGGCAAAATTCCTGTTTACCCCTGATGTCCCACTTGAGATTTCAACCTTAACTAGGCTTTGAGTTGACTCTCTGCAGAAGATGAATTTCACCCCATGACATTTGTGAGACAAATTTATTTAAATTATTATTATAGCTATGCTAAGCCACATGCCTTTGCCGAAAACTAGTAACAATATCATCTTATAGTGTGAATTGTTTCTTTGCCAGCAGTCGACCAATTGCTTGTTTCCCCAGTTACACCCTGTGTGGAAGGAGTATAAAATCTCTAAGTTAGGAACCACATGCAATTTATCTTGTACTGTAAAAGGCTAGGCATTTTGGGGGGCTGTAAAAAATAAAGCACAGAACAAGGCATCACAGTCAAAGAAATCTAATCGAGAGTTTACTAACAGAGCTGAGCTGTAAAAACTAGTTCAATTAAACTGGAAGTTTAGTAAACTTCATGTAAACATTTAGATTCCTTCTCAGGCACCAAACCAATCAGTGTAAAGTGATGTTTATAAAACAATATTTTATCTGACTACACTGGGACGCTACAATAATTCCAATGCTACTCTGGAACTATTAGCACTTTCATGCTTTCCTGAGATCGTACTTATTAAACCCGAGTTATGGCTTGCGCTATAGTCTAAAAGGAAATTTTATGATTTGTTTTATCTGTAAATTTACCCCAGCCCAGCAGCTATGTTTGGTCTGCCGGGTATATTCCTGAATGTATGACAAAATTATCATAAAGTCATAAGTTGAACAAATTGTGGAAGAGGGCATCAGTAAATTTATGTATGAAAAGCAAATGAAATTGCAGTTTACCATTTAACCATCATGTACACACAATGAACACCTTAATCCATGCTTGAAGCTGAGAAGAGTGTCTAGGTTTGAATCCTGCTGAAATAATAATTATGATACCTAGTGCCAGCAGAATATTTGGGCCGTGTGAGCCTGAGGAGACAACGGAAGAAAAGATTCTTGGGGTTGTCCTCTCTCTGCTGAGAAAATCCTACTTGTTGTTTACTGGCTCATGGATGAAATTCCTGTTTCTGCAGAGGGCCGATAAAAGTCCTATGCACCGCTCAGAAATAAGTGCCATGTGTGGTGCATTGTGGGTGAGCACTACACATGGGAGTGAATCTCACACTAGACTAGTGGAAGGGATCGCCAGAAACTAGCGTATCATGCTCAGTAGATCCATTCTGCTGGTCCCAGGCCACTCCTAGGTAGGGGCTTAATCCAGCAAAGCACTTAAGCATAGGCGTAGTCCCACTCACAACAAAGAAACAACATACAAGCCCCCATCAAAACACAGGGCTAGTGTGTCACTGTATTCTGCCTCCCTCTCGATTTCTTTCCGCCTGTTTTCATTTAGTTCTGTTGCTAATTCCACAGGGGGAAGAGGCAATGGCTGGACCTGCCTAGTGTCCCTCAGTGGTGTCGGGGTCCACCCACAGGGATCTTGAGGGGAGCGGACAATTCGAGGAGTCTGGGGTGGGGTGGTATCTGGAGGCACAGAATAAGTGAGAGCAGTACTGGGAAGAAACTATATGCTCTTTGGGGAGGAAACCTTGACTTCGTTTGTGAGTAAATCATGAAAGGCACCAAGGGCCCTGCATAAATAAACAAAGCATGACAGCGAGGGATGGTAAACCAAATAACCAGCAGCCCAGATTGGTCTGCACAGAATCAGCTCAGTGATTTAGACCAGCAGGAACCAGACACTGATTTTAACAGGAATTTCCTGACCCCTTCCCCATGTCCACCCCCCTTATCCCTGAAACACCCATCCCCTCATGCTCCCCCACATCCCTGGACCTCTCCAACCGCCCCATCCCCTCCAACTGGTCCATCTCCCCCACTGCATCATAACCTGGCCGCACCCCTGGACCCCGTCTCCTCCAAATAGTCCTCCCCATGGGCCTGGTCCCTTCCAGATCCCCCAGGCCCTCCATCCCCAGCCCCTATATCCCTCATCCCTGGCCCCTATATCCCTCATCCCCATCCCCTCCATCCCCGGCCCCTATATCCCTCATCCCCAGCCCCTCCATCCCCAGCCCCTCCATCCCCAGCCCCTATATCCTCCATCCCCAGCCCCTCCGGATCCCCGGCCCCTCCATCCCCAGCCCCTATATCCCTCATCCCCGGCCCCTATATCCCTCATCCCCATCCCCTCCATCCCCAGCCCCTATATCCCTCATCCCTGGCCCCTATATCCCTCATCCCCATCCCCTCCATCCCCAGCCCCTATATCCCTCATCCCCAGCCCCTCCGGATCCCCGGCCCCTCCATCCCCGGCCCCTCCGCATCCCCCAGCCCCGGCCCCCGCGTGCGCCCACCCCCGGACGCTCCGGCTGGTCCCGCCCCGCTGGGGCCGGGGGAGGCGGGCCGGCCGGCGGGCGGGCGGGCGGAGGCGGCGCTGGGGAGGGCGGGCCGGACGCCGCCGCGGCGCACAGCGCAGAGCAGAGCCCGGCCGGGAGCGGAGGGACGGGGCGGAAGGAGGCGGCCCGGCGGGCCTGGCGGCGGGTGAGCGAGCGAGGGAGAGGGGCCGGGGCCGGGGCCGGGGCTGTGCCTGGCGGGCTGGGGCCCTAGGCGGACTGTCCCTGTCGGGAGGGGCCCCGCCATTGGCCCCCCAGCCGGGAGGGGCCCCCTATTGGCTCCTGGCCACTGGCCCCCCCAGCCAGGAGGGGCCCCCTATTGGCTCCTGGCCACTGGCCCCCCAGCCGGGAGGGGCCCCCTATTGGCCCCTGGTCCCCCAGCCGGGAGGGGCCCCCTATTGGCCCCTGGCCCCCCAGCCGGGAGGGTGCCTGGGGCACTGCTGTGAAGTGGGGCAGGGACCCCGGCAGCTGGCCCTTGGCTAGCTGCCCCTCGGGGGACGGAAGGGGGCCTGGCAGGGGTGTGGGGTCCTTGCCCCCGGGGTAGAGCAAAGGGTGGAGGGCTGGGTGGGGTGACCCCAAGGCAGAGGGGCCCCCCCGGGGCAGGGGATGCTGGTTCCCGCAGGGCGGGCAGGCACTGGCCCCAGGGAGCAGGGCAGGGAAGTGTGGGGCACTGGTGGGGGAAGAAAGGGGGAGGGGTCCCGGGCACTGCCCGGCAGCGTTGGCGCGTGGGGGTCTCGTCTCCCAGGAAGCCTGGGTAGGTGGCGGAAGTGTGGGGCTGGGCACAGGCCTCCCATCTGCCTTGCCGGACCGGGATGTGGCTGCCGTCGGAGGGGATTTGGGATGGCCCCAGCCCTTGGCTGGCAGTGCCCACCCCTAGCAGCCTGGTTCTGTGCATTCCTGCCCCCAGCCAACTAGACCCAACCCAGGCATACTAGCTACGGCTGTATGGGAAGTGAACCCAGGAATTCCCCAGCGTGTCACAGACTCCGGATGAAGGGAAAATCCATGCTGCACTTACCCATTTTGGGGCTAATGGGTGGTGGGTGCTGGTGAAGTCTAGGAGCCTGACATACTCATCATTCTCCTGGACTCTGCATGGCTTCCTGTTGGCTTTTCACTACTGCTGCATTCAGTTTTGCAGGAGCGAAAACTCTTGCCAGGTTGTATAATTGGGCCTGAGAAAAGCCCAGGGTTCTTCTACTGATACAGGCAGTCAGCCCAGAACTGAGGAGGGAGCCAAGGTAACCCAGATTGAAGGAGCAGGCCATCTCATTGCTCCCAAACATCTAGCAAGGGGACTTCAATGGCTGTTGCGGCTCTCACTCCTTGGCCTTGAAGATAACTTGGGGCTAATATGTGAGACAAGGCTTAGGTGGGAAAGATCTATTTGAAGTGGATGATACTTGGATTTGAATGTCGGAACGTTAAATTCTTAAGAGTCTATTTATTTTCTTGTTCTCACTGCCCTGAACCTGAAGGGTAAAATTTGGGAAGGGACCCTGAGACGGTTTGTAAACTTTTCTCCAATATGGGTTTGAAGTTCTCTGTAGCCCTAAAACAAAACAACAGAAAACAGTTACCTGAATTATTAAGGCCTACAGAGCAACAAGCTAGCTTCAGATTGTTATTTTGAGTGAATGGGGAAAAAGCATCTTTTTTTCCTTTCTGTTGCACAGTCCTGTCTTTGTAGGGCTTCCTCTTTTGAAACATTTTATTACATTTCCTTTGGAAACATCACTTTTCTGAAGGTGTCATTTTAAGGGGGATCTTGTTCTCTCCCTGCCTTGTGCAGATCTTCTGTTTAAACATGAGGATGAAGGGGGTTGTGAGTTACGGCTCAGCACGCTTGGGTTGTATGTCCCATCAAAGTATATATTTTGAGGGCTGCTTTCGTTACTGATAGCTAAATTCTGACTTGTAGGAATCTTTCAGAATTTTTTTCTTGGCTGACTTTGGCATGTACATCTGCTTAGCTCTGAAACTTTTAAACATCACATGATTTATTGGGCATGGGCTGTTACCCTTGTCTACATCACTGGAAAACTTTTAAAATAGGGCACTGACTACTACAGGAATTAGCGATATAGTAGTCTTTCCAGTAATATTCAGTGTATTCAGTAAAAAAACTAGTATGTCTCCATACACTGTCAAATTTAATTTTTTAACACTACACAGAGCATCAAAAATTACTAACATTGAAGGCACACTGTTTAGCTCTAAATCCAGTGGGATTTTTGTGTTTAGGAAATTGGACAAAATCTAATGGCTCTAATGCTGCTTCCAGTGTATATTTTTAAACTTAATTGTAGATCAGTTTGAGTTTAATTTTTTTTTCAGTGTTTGTAACCAACCATGGCAGTCTTGGGTTAATGCCTGAGAACCAGAAATTGAAACTGACTAGAAACAAAAATGAAACTGACTTGTTTATTTTCACTGTTCTAGGGATATATATTTAGTGCAAAAAGGAAACAAACACCCCAAGTAATGAAAACCAGATTTAAAAAAAGCCTTTCTTTGCAATAATCTGCAAATATGACATCACAACTTCTTGTTTGTGTTTTTATTTATTAAATTGCTTATAACCATAGTGGTAGTTTGGAATTTTTGGCTTTGCGCATTGTTTGCCGTGTAAAATGTGGCACCAGATGGGTTTGAACTTTAGCAGTATCTAAGGAAGGTCAGGGTTGAATTGTCAGCTGCCATATTTTGATCTGTAATATTTTGAAAAATGGCTCCTCTTTTATTAAAGGAATAGCACTTGATTCTTTATCCATTTGGCCATGGGAGACTCCTCAGGAGGTGAAACGTGTGTAGTATAGAGGTTTCTGAAATTGAGATAGCAAGGGTTGAAATCACTAAGTAACAGATAGTACTAATAAAAAAAACTTTATACCTTAATATTGTTTCGGCAAGTTTAAGTGGAAGAAATTTAAAGCAGAACAGGCTAGATTTTGCAGTTTCTATAAATTTTGAATTTAGACACAGCTAGTGTGGCGCACTGTCTTCTAAGTATGAAATACTTTATGATTATTCTGACATCATTATCATGTTGCTATAGTGACTTCATTACACTGGGAATGCCATGTTCACATCCTGTTGCTATGGAAAAGATCAGTGTTATAAATAAAAATATTTGAGTCTATTCATAGCTGTGACAGATAAAAAAAAGCCATCGTTTTAATGGGACGTGGTTGCCTTAAGAGGGACAGTGTATTTGGACACAACTTTTCTTGTGCTGAGTTTTGAACTAGGGAATTGATATTTCAGGTTTCTAACGGCTTGTCCTTAGACGTCCCATCTCTTGCTTTTGATAGCAGGGGTTATGAAACACTAGCTGCAGAAATAAAGTGGAGCTGAGACAGGAAGTACTGTGTTTTCACATACTGAGTCTAAAAACAGTCTATTTTCATACACAGTATTTTCATCAAAGTGTGACACGCGGGAGCAAGGGGGAATACTGGCGTTCCATCAGCCTAAGATCGTCAACGGTAAAGTGAGTTACGCTTTTATTTTCATAGCTATTTCCCATGGCATTTATAAATTTAGGATAGCTGAATCTAAAAGCTTGTAGCTGAACTATATAAAACTAGGGGCTTCATAAATGTAAAATCTTTGATTGCATTTCCTATCCCCACTAGGTATTTGGAGAGCAAAGATGATGTTGGGTTTGTGGAGAGCAAAGATGATGTTGGGTTTGAGGGCTCAAACTCACAATACCTAATGAGTTTCTTGGCTTCAGTTTGGTGATATTTAGATCAGGTATCTTTTGTCCAGGCTTTAGAGAGGAGTATATGCTGAACAAGGCATAATTTACTAGCACAGTGCAGTTCCGTTTCAAATATACAGATATATGTAGATTATTTTGTAGTGCTTTGGAGGCACCGTCACTTCATATGAGGAGGGCATTGCAGGTATAACTAAGGAACTGAAATATAGTTAGGTGCAGTAATATAACGTGAGCATACTGTAATGTCTGAGTCTTAACTGTACATTGAAACACAGTCCATGAATAATGAAGCCTAAAAATGAGTATCTACTAATCTATCCAACTAGTATTTCTGTCCTCTACTGTGTCCACATGCAGAGAATTTGATGCATTACCTGGAGAGTAAATTCATTCAGTGCAATTTTACAGATATTTTTAAAAAGATCTAGAAATAAGCTTACTCTTTTCCTAAAATATTGTCTGTCGTTTTAGACCACATTAAGTAATCAATCACTAATTTAATTCTTTTCTAAAGAAAAATCTTAGTATTTAGTGTCTTGGTTTTAAGAAATACGTCTCTATTTTTAGTGAAGCAGGAAATGAATTGTTCGAACATATATATCGTTTATATCTTTGTTCCTTGTATTTGGGATGCTTTTGCACAGGTGTCTACTTACAACTCAAAATCGTTCCCCAGTTTTGCAATCTGATCCATCATGTGCCCTTTGGAGCCCGATTGAAGACAATTGACTGGCTTCCTGCATGGGTCCACTTGTGGATCTGATTGCAGCACTGGGACTCAAGTGAATAAATACAGCGTTTCAGATAATTGTTAATATAGGGGGTCCCTGCATTTATTCGTTTTCCTTGCATTTTCTAGTGTAAGGCGGCATGAACTTCAGTTTTCGTTAAGCTCTTGTGGTGACTCCTTATATATTGTGTTTTAGAAGTGGGCTTTGGAGATAGGTAACTCGAGCCAACCAGTCCCAGGGTTGTGTCTGGATAGATGGTTGTTTTTCCATTGTAGGCCTGCTGGCAGTTGTAAAGGGAAGTTTGTTGGGTCTTTTTCTCACTAGAGTGCAGTTTGTTGAAGTCTCTTTCTGCTAAGCTGAATGGTAGGTAGTGACTTTTTCCCCACTCTGATTAAAGCTTTTTCTTTACCTACTGTTAAAGGCAACTTGTCTAGTGGCCTGTACTGAGACAACGATTTAGCGGCAATTGCTTGTATTCTTATAACAGTTCCATTTTTACTCTTGATTTGATGTGCAAGTAAAATAGATATTTTATTATTAAAAAGGCAGTTGTCCAAATTCAGAATAAACTCATGACCTTTATGATCATATGGTTTAGCTTAATTGGAATGTTTTTGGTGGTTTGACTGATGAGTAAGAAATGAAGCACAACTCTAGTGAAAACTTTTCTGTAGGGGAGTGCACAGTGAACCTTATCGTTCTTAATGTTCAATTTAATTAGCCAGTTGTGTACATAATTTGTGAAAGCTTCTGATCCTAAGAACTTGCACAGATTTAATTGTCAGCATGGGGCATTGTGGGATGGTTTCTGAAAGGTAGCAACACTCAGGGTAAGCAGTTGCGGGTGTATCCTGTCACTGGTGGTCTGTCTACATCAGCTTAAGCCCTGCATCTCTTGCAGAGGTGGAGTTAAGTTGGTTCAGTGGGCCGGTTAAGTTGGTGGGAGTGATATTTGAGTGAAGACGCTTACAGAATGAGGTTGACATAAGCTGGCTTACATCGACCTAACTCGCTCTATACTGTAGACCAGGCTCGGGTGTGCATGCTCTTCCCCCACCGAATTCCACTAACACTCCTACGTAAAGGTGTCAAAGGCTGGAAAATAAATTGAATCTTACCTTCACTTCAAATGAGTTTACATTATTTCTCCATACAGCGAGTGCAGTGTGGACAAGGAAAGAAGTGTCTCTTTATGTAAAGATACGCCATGGAATGGGAATGTAGCATTATCAGCTTTTTGCTGATATTGGAGATGATTGAAAATGTAATATGTTTTCTGCTGCTAGCTGCAAATATAGTGAAGCACGTTGTATTTCCAATAGACCATAAAACTCTCTGCAAGATTAGTTTTTCAGTCATGCATATGTGACAGACACTAGTCATAAATCTCCATGATTTTGGCTAGATCAGCTCAATAGAAAGGACATAATTTTATGCGTAAAGTGTTTTCAGGCATGGTTGAGTTCTTAAATCTATACACGTACAAACAACAAACTTGTTCCCCCTTCACACTTGTACAACAAGAATAGAAGTTGTCATTAAATTGTAGACTTAAACTCCTTTATTTTATCTTGATGAATTTTTACTGTTGCGTAAACTTAGAATTTTGTAGGTTAGGGGACAAACTAAATGAAATAACCTTATTGTACATCTATTAGATTTGCTGGCATATTGGCTTTTCCATTTTCAGTTGAAATAATGGTTGGCAGAATGGCTAGATCATTTCTTGTGTTTCAGGGTTAATTTTGGAAGAAAAATAAAAGTATCCTTAGGCATAGAAGCAAGTTACAGCAGAAATGGTTGCTCATTTGGGTGTCGTTTAATGTTTCAACCTTTGAGCATTGAACTATTTTAATTAGAGAAGACAAAATACACAGCTGAGGTTTGTTCTTCTGGTCACCACTCCCTTACAATTTAAGTGGAGGTTCTCATGATCTGAACTTGGCCGGCGCCTAGTTATGGCCCTAAAGATCCCCCTACTTCTTCATTTGGGCACCTTTATTTGTTTTTCTTCCACTCTTCCTTGATATTCTAATGTGGGTTCCCGTGAAAAATCTTCCATTCAGGTAGATGGAAGCACTTTTGCGAGGAACTACTATTTCCGTAGCATTTCTGGTCTCCAACTTCAAGACTTGGGAGAGAAACCATCTTTATTCCTGGTGTAGTTCCATTGACTGAGGTTAACTCAGTAACGAAGGTCCAATGCTCCACTTCAGCAGTGCTATGGTAAAGAGCCATGCTGGGTAAAAATGATTATGTCCTTGAACATGGCTAATTTTGTCCTTCCTAATTAGATTTGGATAGTTCATCCTTTATGAACTTGACCAAGGGGATTACTTTCTATAGATTGATCTTAATTTATCTAGTCTATAAAGGTTATTTTTCTAACCCTCTTTCTCTCAGCAACATATCGTAGGTTGTCTGTCAGATCAATTTGTTTCTTTTTCTTTTTTTTTTTTTTAAAAGGATGTATAAAGGGACATGTAGTATGCTGCTTCCACAGGTACCATGTGAAATGTCATGTTTATTAGTCCAAATAGCATTAGTGGTTATAATGTACGACATTCAGGATAAAACCTGGTTATATAGTATATAAATCATGTTGTCTCAGTTCGATGTCATAGAGAATTGCCTGCATTTGGGGAAAAAAAACGACAAGATTAAATGGCATTAATCTAAGCTGTAAGGCCCTAGATGAATATGTTCTGAATTGATTTGATCATGCTTTTCCTAATAACCGTCTAAGCAGGCCACAGCAAAGAATCCTCAAAGGTCAGATGAGATTTGTTATAGAGTAATGGTTCTGAGGGGTTATAGCTGGCAGCTTGTTTTCTATGTATGTTGTCTGGCGTGTGCTAAAAATGATTTTTCCTCCTCAACCTGATGTGGTAGATAAAGCAGGTAGCTCATGACTTTCAGTGCAGTTTACCTTGCAGTATTAGAAAAGGAGCATATTTGACAAGTCATTAAATGAGTTTGTGTCGACGATGGTCAAGATAGACTCTTAAAAGCATCTTCCTCAAAATCTCTGGGCAGTTGTCGATGCTTGACCAATGACTTTCCTCTCTAGCTCCCCCTACTCCAATTAAACTCGGACTCAGTTGCACAGTCAAAAGTGACTTGCGATTTTGGGTGCCCAAATTGAGACATCTTCAAATGGTCTGATTTTACAGATAATGCCCAGCACCCACTTTCTTAAAACTAGGCTTCTTCGAGGCCTTTAAAGTTGGGAACCCCAAAATTCCTGGTTAATTTGAAAATTTGGGCCATAGATCTTACATTTTCAGTGTATTCAAATAGTGTAAAACTATTTAGTATGGTATTATGGTTACCATGAACATTATAGGACTTTCACTGCTGCTGGTCCACTCCATTTATCAGAGGTGTCTTGTTTTATGGAGGTGAAGGGGGCAGAGGGCCAGGCCTTTCTTGTAGATAAACCACTCCCTCCTGGGTACTGTGGTTGGACGGCACCTCTCTCATTAGGGCAGAACACTTATTTTTGGATTATGAAACCATTGTGGTGGTACAATGCTCTGAAGGCAATTTCTGTACAGACAGTAAAACTGCTCTGCTGGTGGTCTTGTGGGACTTCATAATTCTCTGTCAATGACTATCTGTATGGTAGAACTCAAAAGGCTTTTTATCAGCGGACAGGCCACCTCGATATGCCGATGGCTGAGACAGGCGGAAGGTGAGGGAAATGGCTAGAGCATCTATAGCCAAAGTCCCCGGTTAAGTATGACAAATTGCAATGTTTCTGTTCATCTCACGCTGTGACTGCCTGGGCTGAAAAACTGAGGCTCTTTGCTTCCACTGTTGCGTCCTGGAGATTCAGATCTGTGGGTTTAGATTGAGTGGGGGATAGCTGGGCAGAGTGGTGCTGTCTGCACGCTTTGGCAGCGGAGCCTTGCCCACCATGAGGAATCTTTGTTGTATATTGAAGATAAGAGCAGTTAGATCAGACTGCGCTTTTAGCTTCTGTGGAGAATTGGGGCTTCGTTGCTTGGATTTCACTTGATATTACCATGGGGGTGGGGGGGTGGTCCCAAGCTTCTGCCCTGAGTTGGATCCATGCCTCTGGTGGTTGATAAGAACCTTAGGGAGGGCTAACGGGCCCATTCTTAGAGGACTGTCAGTGTTTCCCTATGACACTAGTACATTGATTAATTCTTGCCTCTTTGATCTCCTTTTTTCCAAGGGGCATGAGGAGGTTGAATAGAAGGTGGTGGTGAAACTTCTCCTCTGCTAGGATATAGCTTGACCAACTGCTGGTAACTGATGTTTCTTGAGAAACAAACATAGTCCTGTGGCACTTCAAAAGACTAACAGATTTATTTATTGCATGAGCTTTCGTGGGAGAAAATCCCACTTCGTCAGACGCTTTGAAGGTTTTCTGTAAGTTTCCCACCTTCAAAGCATCTGACGAAGTGGGATTTTCTCCCACGAAAGCTCATGCGATAAATAAATCTCTTAGTCTTTTAAAGTGCCACAGGACTCTGTTTGTTTCTCTGCAGTAGCCTAACACGGCTCCCCCTTTGGAACTTGATGTTTCTTGCTGATGCATGTTATATCCGTGTTCTGGGTGCTCATTCCTGTTCATTGGCAGGTGCAATAAAAGATGATAGGTTTAATCTATCCCATCTATAAATGGGTCAGACCTTGGTTTTTTCACAGACTGCCTTTCTCCACATGATGCCATGGTAGTTAAGGATACCTGACACACACTAACACTAACCAATGCATTTAACATGGGTAGGTAGGATTTTCAGGGAGGAGTCCTCGACTCTTACATTTGTAACTTGCACTGGTTTGACAGAAACTTTTTGTTTACCTTTAAGGCTCCTTTTGAAATAGTGTGTGTGGGTGGGTAAAGGGCTGAAGTGGAGGTGTGGCTTACTTTTGGTTGGTAATCATTTTGTTTTGCTTTAGCTCTGCTGATCCTTGCAGCTATGGAGAAACAGCGTGTACCTTGGACACAGTGAAAAATAACTCCATAAAATGCTGTCAAATGCACAGATTGAAAATGTGAGGCATGGGGGATGGGATAGACATTCCTTGCTAGCCTCTTTCTAATACACTAATCTTAGGATTTGTATCTAAACAACATACGAAACCTGCAGAGAAACTTGTGCTTTTCATGACCCTATAACACCATAGAATGGTCTGCCTATTTATTGGATCATCGCTACCCTTTGTGTTAAGGTTTATCTAGTCTACCTAGACGATTTAATCATTGTAGGCTTTTATACTTCACTCATCGCTGGGTGATCAACAGTGGATGCCATGGTCAGATTTTAAATGTTGATTCTTCATAGGTGAGGATAGGATCATTTCTGCATACAGTAATTGACTTTTTCTTTCTAGAAATGAATTTGACTGACCTACTTTTAGGTACTTTTAAAATCTAAAGCCAAATTCTGTGCGGTATTACTGTGTGAATCCAGAGCACCTCCTCTGAAGTCCGTTTTTAACTGAGGTCAAGTTCAGTTTTTATCTGGAGTCAGGGGAATGTCTCCAAATTGGAACTGGCATAAGTGAGAGTGTGATCAGGGTTTTTTTTTTAAGTGACCTTTTGAATCCCTGACACTTAAATAAAACCTGCACTGCAAAGAATTATCCCATTAACCTGAGAGATGGTTAATGACAGATTTGTTTAATTATTAGTCAGATGCATGTAATTTGCCATTTTAATAAGTTGAAATGAACCTTCGCTAAATCGTTTTTGTAACTCAATGTGCAAGCTGCTTAGCCTAATTAAATGAGGCCTTTGGTGGCGATTTACATTAGGTGAACTGCGGTCTCAGGATATTTCTCTGGCTCCCTTGTAATGTTTCACAAGGCTTAACTCAATGTGTAAAATGCTTTGAGGTCCTTGGATATAAGACAGTACAAATGAGCAAACTATTCTTATTATTTATTATTCCTTTCCTTAGACTACAGTGAAACATTTCTGTGTTCTGAGACTGCCCACCACTACTCTGAGCAATAATAGCTTGTCTTATTTTCACTACTTTGGTAAGAGGACACTATTAAAAGAGAGAGGGAATGTTTGAGTCTGGTTCTTGCACTACTCAGTCCTTTGTTGGAATGGAAATTGGATTATCCCTTATAGAGTCTGTCTAGGTGTTTTTAAAGACTAACAGATTTATTTATCGCATGAGCTTTCGTGGGAGAAAATCCCACTTCGTCAGACATGGGATTTTCTCCCAGGAAAGTTCATGCGATAAATAAATCTGTTAGTCTTTAAAAGTGCCCCAGGACTCTGTTGTTTTTCTAGAGTAGACTAACACGGCTCCCCTTTGGAATTTGTCTGGGTGTTGATGTTGTACGTATCCTCATATGTGCGCACATAGCATGTGTCTAGTTATGGGGCCTGGTCATTCGTTTTCTTCATTAAGCAGAGTTTATATTCCTTTGCCAGAGTTGTCAGCTCTGTTATCTCGTTCATGCCCCTTGGGTTAGCATAATTAAATCATCTTATAAAACTGTCACCGTCTGATGCATTTGAGGACTGCAGCTATGGTTAAATCCTTAATCAGTTGCCACACTCACTTTGAGACCTTTGTTGTGTCCACGTCGCCTGCAGGAGCTAATACCTGGCAAATGTGGTCCTGTGTTAACAAAGTCCTTCATGTTACCTGTGTTGCCTGCCCCAAAAGGGGGCAGGTGCCGGAAGGATTGGAGTGCCAGGTGTACGTGACTGAAGAAGATACATGTGACTACTGTTGAATGTGCGTGTTGAGGGACTGGAATGAATGAGTGAATAGTTCCTGTTGTGTCAAATGCTGCCTTCCTGAAATTTGTTACACCTCGTAACAGTTTCTCTGTTTGTCAGTCAGCCATGTTACATAATCAGAGCGCTCCAGGAAAACAGGCCAGCTGCGTTCAATTTTTTGGTGGCTGATATTGAAGACTAGAGGTTTGCTGGGGTGTTCGTTTTTGATTAAAGTGTCTGTTGGGTGCAAACACATCACCCATCTTCAGTGTGATCATTATTAGAACACACACGTTTGTCACGTCTGTGTTCTCAGCGTCACAGAACCTGATTTTTTCAGTGTGTGAACACCAGCAGCTCCCATTCATTACAGCTGGAGTTGTGGGTACTCAGCTCTTGAGGAAAACAGGCTATGACGAACTCTGCTGTTCTGTGTACTTGGCCTGGATGGTGTCATGTACCTTTTCTGATAAATTACTTGAAAACAGAGCTTGCAGTGGTGTGTTGACTAAATTGGAAAGGCCTGTGTGGGAAAAGGAGGAGATGAGCTAGAGTTATTGAATTGACTTCAGGAGGAGTTCAAACGGGCCCTTCTCGTGTGCCTTTTTATAGCATTCTCTTGTGAATACCTTGGGGGTTTTAGGGAGAGGATGATCTGAAAACCTTTTTATTCCAGACAACGGACATCCAAGATATACCCTTTAATATATGGCAACTGCTGTGAAGTGAACGTGCATGCAGTAATGAAAGGTAAAATGGTCCACTATGAAATGTTATTAGTGCTGCCGTTTTATTTCTTCGGTGCCCGTCAGGGACACTTCCGCAGGTTCTCCTGGAACTTGATCCGTTATGGTCTTGTGTTGAGTATTCGTCTTGGGTACTATGCTTGCAGCTATTGTATAGATGCAGATAAATAAATAACATGCTGCTGGATCTTTTGGGTCGTAGCTTGATTTTGACACTAATTCTAATTCGCAAAACAAAAAAATAAATAATGTAGGTCACATTAAAGCTGCAGTTTGCAGGTGCTAGCTGTCCCAGACTGCAGGTTCGCAGGGAACATTTATGCAAATAACCAGGTTCTTAACCTTGTAAGATGTTTTCAGTTAGGTTTTTACAGTTCATACGTGAAATGTCATTGAAAGGAAGGGCAGAATTCGTGCTCTCATAGGGTGTTGTATCAGAATGATGCAAGTTCTGACTGTGTATGGCTTTCTTTGCGCTACAGCTTCTGTGTTTGTAGCCTGTGTCGTGCATGTACAGGGCTGTGTTGTGTCAAGTTAACTAGAAACATAAGATGAAGCACAAGTCAGTTGAATATTAAAATTAGTTAAGCTATGTAATTAGTAGAAGAGCTGACCCGTGAGAGCAGGGGACATCAGGGCCTCTGGGTGATACCTCAGTGAAAATAAGTCATGTATGTCGAGCTTGAAGTCTAAATCTTAGTTTTATTGTGGTTGATGCTATCATTTTATTGCCAAGCTAGCTGTAATATGAACTGTATCTCTATGGATTGGGGGGTTGAAAAAATCCTTTTCCAAACAGCACCACGGTACGCAGTCTCAAATTACACTTTTACATTTGTAAAGTGATTCATGAAAATACGATTTAGTGGAAGTTTTAATTTTGAAAGTTTAGTGGAGAGGATTAAAATGTTTCCTAATGGCCGTGCAAATTAAGGATGTTGTAGATACTGACATTTGACACAAATTAAAATCTTGTGCATTCCAAGGGATTGATAGTTGTATAAAACTGAGACTCTTCAAGGGCATATATTGAAGAAGGCTTTTAAGCTGTGAGCTGTTTGGAGTGCAGCAGGCATCTCATTCATTACACCTGATGAGAATCTCCTTTCCTAGCTGCTTGCGATTCATCATTTCAAGAGATTTTTTTCTCTTTTTGACTTTGGTCTGCCTCAGTCATATTTAACCTCTCTTTAAATTACCGCTGTAAGTTTCACTGTATCCATCGATTAGTCCATGTTTGATTATTGATGTCTTTTCCATTTCCTACATGTTAATGTCAGGGTCATCTTCTGAAACCAGATTGACCACCAGATTATTTTCTTTTGAAGAGCTGTATAATGGTTGGCTATTTCTGCTGAAATGAGTCTTGATCCTTTTAGAAGTCAAAACTGACTCTGCAAAACTGTATTCAACTATAGGAAGCTTTTTTTCCTACTTGAGGATGGGTGCCGGATTCATTTCCCTAAGAAGTTTTAGGGGTGGACAGCCAAGGTTGTTTTCTCCACGTAAGCCTGTGAGCTTTGGAAATCTTTAAGAGAATCTGGCAAGAGTCTAAAACTCACTGTGAAACTAAGGGTACTCTTTTTAGACTATCCAAGGCTGTCTTGTAGGACCTTCTGCTGCCCAGGAAGGACTGAATGTGATTCTCTTCATAGAGCGGTGAAAAACATGAATATCCCTTCAGTTACAATGATCAGGGAAGAGAGAATTTCAGTTTTGTTATGAAAAAAATTCAACAGTTTCCCAGCCAACTCTAGCCCAGCCATGTGGTTTGACAGCTGGCCGAAGGGGTAACTAGAGAGTGTTTTAACACCCTTTTCCTCCCTGTGACCTAATCTGTTTCCTGGCTATGCCCTCAGTCTCTGCAAATCAAAAACCGAGGCGGTCGCCCTTACTCAGGCACAGTTCTCTTTGAAGTCATTGGGAGTCATGCCGAGTAGAGAGAGCAAGATCTGGGCCAGGAAAGCAAGAGACCAAGCTCAAAGATTCCTTGCTCGTTTGCGTAGTGTGCAGTCACAGAGCATGTTTTAAAGGGCAGAGCAGCTTGGCTGTGTTTCCCACTGCCACTGATTTGCTCTATGACCTTGAGACCATCTCTTAACTTCTCAATTACTTATTTTCCCCATCTGTGTATCCACTCTTACTCACTTTTTTGCAAAAGTGCTGTATAAGTGTTGACTCCGACTCATTCAGCATGGAAAGCTCCGGGTCTGCCTGTTTTTTACTTATATAAAAGAAGCTCTTACTTGGCTTAGTGGTAAAGGAATCCTGGTTCTTTGCAGTGTTGAATACATTGCTTGCGGGTGGTCCCAGTGTCTTTGAGGGGAGGTAGTTAATTTAGAGCTCTTTACTTCACTTAGGTTTATGAACGTTTGACACGTGACTGTGTCCAGCGTAAACTGGGTGTGCCAAATAAAGCCGTGGCCACATGCCCTGCGCAGAATATCAGCTTGAATTCAACTTTCAAATTCATGCTACAGTCTGGAGATGTGTGCAAGGTTTAGGTTACAAGCAAAAATAAACTTGGTCTCCTCCTAACCTTCATTCATGAGTATCACACACTTGCCACCACACAGCTGGCAGTGTCTGGTAGAGAGAAGTCCAAGACGGGCTATTGTGGGTGTTAGCTCACCAGAATGGAGGTGCATTAGACCTATGGGACGGAGTTACGTACTGTCTTCCCACACTCTGCCTGATTGTCTCTTCGACAGTCATGAACCATGTATTGACTCAAAGGCAGAACGTGATGCGTGGTGATTCGTCTTCCAAATATGAAAGCCCTTTCTTCATTAAGATGGCAAATTTGAGTTTTACCTAAAGCTTCTTTCCATAGTTCTTTGTACTTGGAGCAAAATAGGTAGTTTAAAAGCAGACTGGAAAGAATTTGCAACACTGTACCCAACCAATAATCAGACAGGCTTGGGCACTGCTTGTTGAGCGTTTCAGGGGAAAATAGTGCTTTTTGTCCTCAATGTAGATAAAGTTATTTTAACAACCTGTTCAGCAAACTTGTGCGTGTTTTCAGTGCCCGTTAGTACTGGAATGAAGTGTGTATGTGGTTTGCTTCTTAGGCTCTGTGGAATAGTGCTAAGTGACAGCGATAAATAATAAAGGGTTTAGCTGGCATACTAAATGCTCTCGCACACAATAAAATGAAGTTATTAAAACTGCTTTATTTTTGGTGGTGTAATTAACTTACTGCACGTCAAAGTCCTGTGAAGTCTGAGTACCTCTTGCTGTTTAGTGGAAGCACGTGAAAGGCATGCATCTTTGATCAGGTATAGATTTATTCTAGTGCCCAAGTTGTTTTTCGTAGCAGTTTCTTCTTCTGAAATGGGTGCTCATCACCCAAGGCGCTGACGTAAAAACTGGTACACATACAATAGTACTGACCATAGTGGATGTTTTCATTCAACAGTGAAAGCTAGAACAGACCTTTTAATTAGCCCTCATGCACAGAAGATTAGCTTTGTTGCTTATGTGTTATTTGTAGACTACACTTGGGAGTGGTTTTTAAGACAGTGAGAACCTGTAGACTTACATATGCAAACATGACCTTTAGAGGAGGTTTCATGGTTAAATTAAATGTATATACACAAGCCGATTATTAAAGCTTCAGCTATTTAAGGAATCTTAGTATTTTCTGCAATTTAGTTTATAATCTTGCAGATGCTATACTAGAATTAAGGGCTGAACATTTTTTCCCTCTTTCTTATGTAAAGCATATTTGGAATGTTTAATGTGCTTTGCAGTTTGTCAGTTACAGCTATCTTACTTTTTGTAACCAACTTTAATCTGTGACTTTTTAAAACAAAGACAAATTTATAAAACATCTTATTAGGGAGGTTAGTCTGCTAACCTCATAACTAAGGGATTCGTTGGTGACAACCAGCTGTGGCAAACCCTATTGCTCTAACCTCGCAGTGGCATGGGAGAGTAGCTACTGACTCTATGTAATTGTGTTTCTAATAGCATCACCACCTGTACATGTTGGGCAAAAGAAAACACAGGAATGGCTTTTGTGTCAATGGGGTTTGGTGTTTAACTTTTTCCAGTGAATTTAGCATACAAAGTATAGAAGCTATTGAGGCGTCGTATGAGATTGAAGATTTGGTTTGTAAATATCTTGCACAGGAGTAAAAACATATGCAGCTTCTTGAAATAGGGGATTTTATGGTGGTAAGAAAACTGAAGCGTCAGTGTTGCAGGAAAAGAATACAGTTGTCACCTGCTTGTGATAGAAACTATTATTTTGCTTAATAATAAACACCCTGTTGGAAAAATTCTGACAAAACATTTATTTAAATGTGCACATTCATCAAAATTGAAATGCTTTGTGGAGACAGTTTATTTTTGACGAAGTTCTGACAGAACTCTGGCAGGGTTCCATCAGAAACCTCTCTGTGTCCCTGCCAGCTCTCCCATCCAGTTCCTTGGCAGCCTGCCTGGTGAGCTGGGAACTTGGGGGTGTCCTGCTTCAGAGCTCCTCAACAGCCCAGGCTCCCAGGGTCTGGGGCTGCAGGGCGGGTCACCAGGTGGACTGCCCTGGAGCCAGAACTCCCTTTCCTTTTTGCAGACAATTCCATGGCGTTTGTCAGAAGGGACCGGATAGCATTTGTCTGACCTCCTATATGTCACAGGCCAATAAACCGTCACCCAAACCTCTGAGCCCAGTGACATGAGTTAGACTAAGCGTTTCATTCTGATGTGGAATTAAAGCAGATTTTGTGTTAAAAGTATTCTCTGTGAAATGGAATTTGCTTACTTTCCCCAGCTCTAAGAAAGAACCACCGAAGGGGCTGTGGTAAGTTTAGTAACGTAATGCAGGTTTACTGAGATGAGAACTCGCTCGCTTGCTAAATAGGGACTGGGAAGTTGCTCGATTGCTGGAGTGTTTTTGTACAAAACACGTGGATGAGCAAATTAGCAAAATTTGCTATTTAAAGACCCAAAGTTCTGTTTTCACCAAAAATACGTAACTTTATTCTTTACCACGGAGACTTACATTTAAACACACATCTCTCGACAGGTAGCCTAAGTTTTTCTTGAAAGCTGTGGTTGCCTGAATGCAGGAAGAAGAAAAACATTTAAAATGCATAATCGTATCAGTGTTTTAGTTTCAAAATGTCTACCCTGTGGTCTGGCAGTTTCTGGTGGCCTTTAGGGACAGCTTGAGAACACCAGGTGTAGGGGAAGAGGATAAACGCAAAGTGACCAGTGGGGGAAGAGGAGGGAGATTTGAGCAAGAGACGAAGACGGCGTGTGCTCGCAGCAGTAGTTTAGACAAGGTGAGTTCTTTAACTGTGTCAGAATGCTGCCTTGAGCACACTTTAACTTGGGTTTGTCTGATTTCTCTCAAACTCCTTGCTGGTGTTAGACAATCATTAAATACCATTGTTAGGATACTATTTCTTTCTTACCGTGCATACAGTTCTTTAAAGTCGCCCTCTTCTTTGCTGCACAAAACACTGCTGTAACCTGGGGAGATATTCATATTTAAGTTGCAGTGTGAATCTAAAATGCTCCTTCCAGGAATGATTCCAGAATGAAAAGCCAGCTTTTAAAACATTGTCTTGTGCTATCATTTGACTTTTAAAATTCTTTAAACTTAAGAACTAGTTTCCTCCTCCTCCGCTCTCATGGGCAAAAAGAAATTTAGCGATTAGATTAGAGGAGTTAAAAAATTAATAACTGTGTAAAGCTGTTTGGCCAAAATTATCCTCTTAAGCATTATGCCATGGTTGGAAGGGAGAAGAAAGCCAGGGAGTTTACCTATACATACCTGTTTGCTGCTGCTGTTATTTTAGGAACAACATCCTTTCTAAAGCCGGTGAAGGTTGCTTGACCATCTACCACCTTATCGTGTCATTTACAAACCCCAAGAATGTAAACAGGGAAATGAGAAGTTAAAAACATCGTCAGTCACACCCTGTCTATATAACACATTATTTGATAAGAATAATGCATATTTCATCAAAGCAACCTCAGGTCTGATCCATGTTGAACCTCTGTCAAAAATCTCAAAATAGTTCCACAGTTGCATGAAGAAACATGAATTGAAGTTAAGGACATACAGCATGATTCAGCAGACCCCGGCTGGGAAGTGACCCCACAGAAAATCCGTTTGTCTAGTGTTGGTGTCCTGTAACATTTACTTGTTTTGATGGGGCTGGAGGGAGAAAGGAAATATCTGGCTCCTCTTCCTTTACAGAAGAGAAAAAAGCCGTCAAGAACGTTTCCATATTGTAAAAAGTCCTGTGCTGAAAACTTTCAGTAGCTCTCGCTCAAGAGCAGAGAAATGCCCAAATACAGCTATGTTTTATGACTGCCCAAGAGAACCTTTCTTTCTTGTGTGGCTTTGTCCTTATGAACTGTGTACTCAGTTGTGACCTTGTGTTTGAACAGTACAGATATACAGCACTTCCTGTGAGAGCAGATCTAGTGAGACTCCTTTGCAGGCATGATTGATAAAAGCTCAACTCCCTCTACCCCCGCCAAACCCACCCCTCCCCACACAACTTAGGCAGGCTCCTTTCTAAGAGTAGAACTCGGTAGTATTAAATCTGAAGTAGTAATGAAGTTCGTTTAGAAGGGAGTCGGCCAGGGACATAGTGTTTTCGTTTAATTTGAGCGTGCAGTATGTGATCTCTGAGCTTTGCCTCCGGCTTCCCCTCTGCTGTCTTTGTCTATTTGGCACATGTCCCTAGCAGCTTTCTGTACGGGCAGACCAATGAGACAAAAAGTAAATCTAGCCATTTGAGCGGGTCAAGCAGTAGATGCACAGAGTGTTTGTTCCCTGACTGTAGTGTTGATATATGAAGCAATTTAAAATGCACAGCAAGGAAGTAGGCACTTGCATTCATAGAAGTGCATATTTTGATGCTTACAGACTAAAAGTTTGATTTATTTTAAAAAAAGGCTA
>ML685932.1:1573005-1672284 GCA_007922175.1 Pelusios castaneus | reverse complement strand
CAAAACTTTTAATCAGGTGTTTAACTTGAATCATGTTGAGCAGTCAGACTGAAACTGTCTTGGGATTACTCACATGATTTGCAAAATAGGGGCCTCAGTTTTAAAAGCCTTAAGTGGGAGTAATCATCACAATTCATATTATGGGAGATCCTTCAAGGTTTAGGTTAGGAAATCGGATTCTTTGTGGAAGTGCTTTGTAGAGAGGAGAGCACATAATCAACTGATTTTTAGGAAGGGCTCTGTCCATCGCCTTTTATCTGAACCGTTCATGGAAGAAAGCTTGAAGATGAACATTGTGCTGTTTCTGACTGAAGGAAATGGAGATTGGACAGAAGCTGTAGCAACAGCGTGTAGTCTGAGATGTCTGTAACATACTGAGCTCTGAATTGCGTTTTTTGGGGTTTTTTTTCCTTTTTAATGTAAAACCACATATTCAATGAATACACGAAAAAGAAAAGGAATCTTTAAATAGCTGGTAGTTTTCTTGGCCAGTCATTAGCTTTACACAGTGGTCAAATGTGTCCATGAAACTTCTTGTGGTATCTGATACTTGGAAACGGATATTAATTGACCTATGTAAGAGTTACTTAAACTGATCTGCTGTGGTTACCTTATATTTTGAGTAAGTAATGTAACTGGACTGCTGCTGTGAGCAAATTGATCTTGGGTGAAAGCTCCCTTTTAAAATCAAATAATACATTTTCCACTTGCTCTTCAAAATGAATTCAACACTTATAAATATGTTAAAGGAAATAATTTAATTACATTATTGAATTGTTTCTTAGCACTGAAGTAGTCCAGGGTCTAATTCTATTATTAAGTTTATTTTTAGGATACAATAGCTCATCTATGAAGGTTCACTTCTAGTTAAAATTTTTGGCAAAGAAAGTGTGCAGTGCCAGGAACAAATTTCTGTAGAAATGTCCAAAAAATCACCTGCCTGACGTTTAACTCACAGAAGCACAAAAATCTTAATTCGGTCTCCTGGAACTAAATGGTTTTCTTGTTTTTAAAGGAAATGATGTGGGCCACTACCTGATTGAATTTAGGAGGGGAGGAGGGGATGAGTCCTCTAACTAAAAAAGGTTATGTCTATAGTGGAGAGCAAGTAGTCTGCCGTATTGCATAGGAGCTAGTTTTACAGTTCTAATTCGGTTATGGTTGTTAATTACATAATTTTAGCGTTATACTTTATTCTGTTGGCTATGAGACTGGTGAGAAGCTCTCAGGTAGTGGTGATAGTAAAAAGTAACGCAACAGACGCATTTGTGTAATTGATTCTTTCTGCTGCCGTCACTCTACAAGGTCATTTTATGAAGATGTCATCCGCTGCGGTGATGGGACTCTTATAAAAATACGGCTAGACTGTAAGTTAGACGAGCAGACATCAGTCAAATCACGTTTTAATTTCAGTTTGAGAACACCACTAAAAGTCCACTTTGTTCAGTTATTTATAGAGGTTTTTGAGCTGCTCTTTGCCGCACAAAAATAAATTCATTAAAACCTCGCAAAGGGCGGAGGAGGCCACACTTGTATTCAATTCCTGTCGCTGGTAAATAACTTGCAAGAGGAGTGATGGCAATGGACTCCATATTTTAATTATGTACCAGATCTCTGTAGTCAGTGCATCTCTGAGAGACACCTCCCCTTTCTGTTTAAGGTTACACAGACCACTTCCTCCCCATTCTCAGTTGTATAACCTGTGTGGGTATTGCACAATTGCTGACCTGAAAATTCTCATTAGGAGACTATTTAATACAGTTACCAGCTGGAAATGAAAAACCCTTCCATGTGACCTGCTAGCTCTCAGTGGACGACTAATAGGTATAGACTTCAGTTTGGGAACCTAAATCTTTGGCAAAGCTGAGTTCAGTGCTCAGGTCTCCTGTTTCCAGTCCTGTGCTGTAAACACAAGAGCTCCTTCCTCTGTGTGTTTCAGCATGCAGCTCTTGAAAAAGTGTGGGCTTGAAGTTTTACTACAGTGCTGATCAAGACAAAACCTCCTTTCCCCAAAATGGTGGATTTTAGGTTGGAGCTTGAATGTTTATGTGAGTAGAGATTCATTTTTGGTGGAAATCATAAGAAAGTTTTCCTGACTTGGTGTTTCATAACTTTTTTGGATATGTTTGTTCAAAATGAAACAGGCTGGTTTATAGTAACAGATGAAAGGAATCACTCTTTAAGGTAAAAGTAAGCAGAACATATTGTGGCTGTAATGTTCCAAGGGCCTGCCCCGCACCCGGAGAATATGGAGAAAGTGACATCTGTTTCTGTAGCACAGAGAGCGTGAAGGACCTGCGATGGCAGTTTCATCCAGAGGCATTCATTTCAACGTCTCTTTATCCCCAGACTAACTCTCAAACATTGGCAGTTTATTTTCGTTTGAAAATTAAAATATTTTGGTTTCAGCACAGAAGTTTCATACCAATAATTAGAGGGTGTTACAAGGCAGAGGTTGTACCTATTTTCTTCCTTATAATTTGGTAAATGTTGTTGCTTGATCTTCTTCCACTTCCTTTCCCCTCCTCCGCTGATCTGTATCTCAAAGTGCCACAATCTGAGCTTTTTAGGTGAACTGTGGAGAACTGAAATATTTAGTCTTGGTTGTGAGTGCAAATACAAGTGGTGGCTGTTGGTTATTCTCTGTAGAAATCGATGCATTTGTCGGTTGCGCTTCGGTGTCTGCCTGTTCAGTGTCCCCTTCCTCTCTCTCCCGGGTTTTTTTAAAGTAGGGTTGGCGATCTAATTTTTATAAAGGTTGCAGTTCTTCAGGGAAAGTGCAATCCACAATATTTAATTACAGCATCACTGTCTACAAGCCTACAGTTGAGTCTGTGTCAACACTTTGCAGGCATGTGTAACTCATGAACAGATACTTGAAGCGAAAAGAATCGGATACATAGTCTTGGCCTGAATGCAGATTCTTTTTATGCCATGTTTGGAAAAAATGTAGCTTAAAAGTGTAATGATTTACCCGTTTGACTGCTACTTCAGTTGAAAGAAGTCTTTATTTTTATTTTGATGGCACTCCTGCTTTCTGCATTTTGAAGGAGTCTGGTAGTCGCCACTTCGAAAAATGAACAAATTGAAAACCGGTAAATCTGCATCTATACTAGCATTTTTTGCTGTGTTTTCTCACCCAGGGGAGCAGCAATGGGAGCCCTCAGGGTAGCACTTTTGGGAATCTTTAAGAAAATGTCTCAGACCCCAATCTGCATTCAGTACTCTGGTGTCCCATAGTAAAGGCAGGGATCAGGAGTTGATGAGGTCGGAAGAGACAGTGTCAGCTTAACAAAAAGTTGGTATTTCTCCCTGGTGCTGTGTGAAAGACTCCCACAAAGACGGGAAACGGTGGGGCCCTGATCCTATAACTGATCACATGGGCAGGCTGCTTTGTCCTTATGGAGCTCTGTTGAATTCAGTGAGTTCAAAGATGCACTTTCTGCATCTGTTGTTTGTAGGATGGAAGCCCTGTGCAGGGACACCAAGTGTATTCACAATGCTGCCAAACTGAATAAAATGGTGTCTTCTGGATACATTAGGCATTGCCTATAACATTCAAAAAATGATGTAATTTTTTTTTAAAAAAAGAATCCAATGAACTTAACCAAAGCCGGTCCAGTTAGGTGAGCTGTTGTTCACCTCTCATTTACAAGTGAGAGGGCCTAATTACATGTTATTATTTAATACCCTTCAGATTATTTAAAAGGCTAATGTTTAACCATGATAGAATGCTGCAAGCATACAAAGAGCTTTGCAGAAACCCAAGGTAATTTCCTCAGTTCAGGGGCCTGGTCTTCCTAATTCAGAGGATCTTTTGTACAATAGAAAAAGGCCTGGAATACCTAAAAGAGGATCCATGAAAAAAGATATTAAGAATGATTTTAAATGAGGGAGGAATGGGTTCTGATGCACAGAAAGTGGACATGAAGAAAGGATAAATGTGCAGCAGAGAAAAATCCTGCATGGTAGGGGATAATAACCTTGTTGACTCTGAGTTGTTCCATCCCTCAAATGCAATGTTCTGTAAATAAGGGGTCCAAATGTTGGAGAGCTGTGGTGGGAACAGGACAGTGAATAGTGAGGTGTTCTCTCTGTGTGTAAAAAGAAATAAGCAGGAGCTAAATAGTGCCGTTTCTTGTTTCCAGTTCTTTGTGCATGGCTTGAGTTTCTGTCTTTCCTTAACCAAATGACATGCTCATTCAGGCTATGTGGTCCAGTTTGTATCAGCCCCTACCTTCAAGTAGGGAAGAGGCGTGTTATTAGTCCCTGGCTTTCCGTTGTTTCCGTTCGGAGCACCTGGTAGCCCTCACAGGAGATGAGGGGCTCACTAAGCTGGGAGGAATGGTAGATACTCTGGAGGGCAGGGACAGGATCCGGGGAGACTTGGACAAATTGGAACACTGGGCCAAAAGAAACCTCATGAGGTTCAACAAAGACAAGTGCAAAGTCCTGCACTTAGGACAGAAAAATCCCATGCACTGCTACAGGCTGGGGACCCATCGGCTAAGTAGCAGTGCTGTAGAAAAGGACCTGGGGGTTATGGTGGACGGGAAGATGAATATGAGCCAACAGTGTGCCCTTGTTGCCAAAAAGGCCAATGGCATATTAGGCTGCATCAGTAGGAGTATTGCCAGCAGATCGAGGGATGTGATAATTCCCCTCTATTCGACACTGGTCAGGCTGCATCAGGAATACTGTGTCCAGTTTTGGGCTCCCCACTACCGAAAGGATGTGGACAAATTAGAAAGAGTCCAGCGGAGGACAACAAAAATGATTAGGGGGCTGGGGCACATGACTTATGAGGAGAGACTGAAGGAACTAGGCTTATTTAGTCTACAGAAGAGAAGACTGAGGGGAGATTTGATAGCAACCTTCAACTACTTGAAGGGTTGCTCCAAAGAGGAGGGAGCTAGGCTGTTCTCGAGGGTAACAGAGGACAGAACAAGGAGCAATGGTTTCAAATTACAGCTGCGGAGGTCAAGGTTGGATATGAGGAAAAACTTTCTCACTAGGAGGGTGGTGAAGCATTGGAATGGGTTACCTAGGGAGGTGGTGGAATCTCCATTTTTGGAGATTTTTAAGGCCCGGTTAGACAAAACCTGGCTGGGGTGATTTAGGGGGAGTGGTCCTGCTTTTTAGCAGGGGGTTGGACTAGATGACCTCGTGAGGTCCCTTCCAGCCCTATTATTCTATGATTATTTTGAGTACTTAGAGAGAATCCCTACCTCAAAGAGTTTACAGTCTAAATAGGTAGGAGCAGCTTCGGCACAGACAAATGAAGCAGCCTGCCCCAGCTCAGCAAGGCTGTGGTACAGCTGGCATTTTAACCCAATTTCCAGACCAGTCTTAACAAGCAAGAGAACACTTCATCTTCAGTGGTTCGTGGCAGGTTCACTTATTAGTTAATGTGCATTGAGAAATCCTCGGTTTTTTAATAGAAAGTCAAGTGTGATTTCACAAGAAAGGTTTATAACTAGATTCCCAGTTCCAGCAAGTTCCACTGATGAGAAATAGTACTTCCTAGCGAATAGGGCTCATGACTTCATCCATAGCGAGCACTTAGAGTGCTTTTGATAGTGCTGTGCAAAGACGGCCAGTGTCACTGGCCCGGTTGACGTTTGACCAAATTGAGTGGAAATACGGTAATATAGTAACTTGCCCAATGTTATATGGCAGAGATGCTCACTCAGCTACACACAGAATGAAGTTGGTGAGTGACATTACTGTTCATTTATGCAGAACAGGGATGGCCAAAGTTACTGACCCTCCCCCCACCCCCAAGATCTCCTTCCCAGCTAGGCAGAATCCTCTAGCCCCACCACCCTACTGCAAGACAGACGCTCCCCGTCTCGATCTGGTAGGTGGAGAAGAGGGAACGTATTGTGAGCCACACTTTAACAGTAAAAGAGGAGCCACATGTGGCTCCTGCACCAGAGTTTGGCCATCCCTGCTTCAGAAGCTGCTCGCTTCTCTTGGAGAGCTGAGAGAGTGTTCTTTTTAAGGTCTCTTGGCTACTACATAAAGCAATTTTGATAAATTAATTTGCAGACGGCATGGCAGAAATGAGACTTTCACTGCAACAGCTCTGATGTACCTTGCTATGGTCTCTGCCCATTAAGATTAATCGGACAACTGATGCATCAACTTAAAATATTTTGCCCCAATTCAGTTATTCTCATGTGTTCCTTCTAGGAACATAAGTGTGGGTTGCATCTCTTTAGTCTGGACAGACTAAAATAATTTGGAATAGGGTTAGTAATACAAATGGTGGCTCAAATATGACTTAGACTTCAACCATCAAATATTGTGTTGGGTGTGTTTACTTGTTAAAATCCAACATGTAACATAGTGACCCATGTCAACTCCAGATAGGTGTCCCTATGATCCCTGCATTAAATTAGATTAAAATAACCAACTGCTCAGTTTTAACATTTCTCATAAATATACACACCGTAATCACTGGAAACAAAATAATGTTACTGATGTCCCTTCAGATCATAAGACTATACTTTCCTCACTTGAGCACTAGAGATTTGTTTTTGCACTGCAAGCGTGTCCAGATTTCTGCAACACTTCTAGAATATATGAAATAAACTTTCACAGGCTTGGGTGCAAAGCTTGCTCAAAATGAAGACTAAATGTAGTGAAAACAATAGCTTTCCTGCCTCCTTCTGACTAACCATATCCACGTTGGCAGTTATATCTCTTTCAAAGTAAGTTTGATGTTTCTGGGTGCACTGCAAAAAGATGAAAAAATCCAAGGGAGGAAGGCTGATTGTAAGCAGCACTCTGCTTTCTAAAAGAATGAAATTGCCTTTGTTTTGGGAAGAACAAAAACCATAGGAGAGGAGTGAATATTTAGCTTTGTCCATTCTGCATAATAATAAACACTCAGAATTTTAGAATACCATTTTTCCATCTCCCCAAGCATTGTTTGAATAATTCTGATTGACAGAAATTGTTCAGTTTTCTGATCTGTTCAGATGTGGCTTTGTCTTTATAGAACTAGCTATGTGATGTGTACTTGAAGCTCAGTAGCAGCATTAGTCACCGCCCTCAGTATCATTTCCTGCTCTGTTTTGGCTGTCTTATCCGGTTAATAGCACTGCATGTTCATTTCAATAAGTAGGAGTTTAAATATGAGTAGCTTCCTCCACATTTCTGCCCCTTCTCCCCCACTTTTTTAAAGCCAAGCTATTTGCGTATGACTCATTTATTTGTGACTAAAATAAAAAAAATCTTGCTCCTCTGGAAGCTGTAACTCATTCTTCAGAGAGATTTTTCCCTTAATGGGCAATTTTTCTAGGGTGAAACTCACTCTGCTACCGAGGGCCTTCTTAGTCCCTCAGCTCCATTCAAACTTCTAGCTGATGTGTAAGGGCTTTGGGCTGAATTTGGGTTTTGGGAGTGGTTCAGCTATATATATATTTTAAAGTGCAGACTAGCAGGCTTTGATGAAATCTACTCAAGTCACCCTTCATGTAAGGAAACAGATAAAGATTTTTTTCTTGGAGGGAGGAAACGAGTGTTGTGAATGCAGAGTGAACGCATTAGAAGAGGGTTTAATTGCTTGTCTTAAACAGAACATCTTTCGCCAATGCTATGTCCCCTCCCAACTTACTGTATCCAGAGCAGGTTTTTGGTCATAGATGAGATAGTGACCATTCAGAGATTTCGGTTTTTGCTAGGGACACTGTCATTTAAGTGTTTTGAGATGGGCAATTTCTCCTAACTTGAAGAGCTGGCTTGACATCTTTGGAAATGAAAGTTCAGTTTGTCCATGAGGCTTCCTCACACCTACCTGAAATGTCTGTCTCTTGTTTTGGGGAGGGCCCACTCTAAGGTGAAAGTGTAATTAGTCTCCATCTTGGCTTCTTTGCTGGGCCTGACAAGAATCGCTCCTAAGGTGTGCCCACATTATCCACTAGAAAATGGACTGAGATCAGTAACACAGTGCAAAGAGAAAATCCAAATGTGTCCGGATATTTGCCAGTGTTTAAAGGCTTACAGGGTGAATTGCTACTTTACCTGAAATGACAGCCGTAGATCTCGTGTGTTTCAAGAGGTTTGAATCGGCCTTAACAGCTGTGAGCTTTTAAACTGATAGCTTGGAAAATCCTGACCAAAATGGAAGAATCGTTCTATTTTGGGTTACACTGAATCTTGTTCACTGCACACAAAAAACCTGCTTCCTTTTTTGATCCCCACCTTTCAGCTTCATGACATTTCTAGTCAGTTCCCTGTGTTGGAGTTATTCAGAGCGAGGAACAAATGCATAAGATGGGAATGCTGATGGAATGTTAAATGGTTGGGATTTGGGGAGTGCCATGGGCCAAGAAAGAAAATGCTTTATTTTGTTGCTGCAAACGCTAACATCTGGAAAGGCCTAGGTGTAAGAGGTGCAAGCTGATAGTTCTGAAAAGGATAAACTGTAGACTAATAATACTTCTGAAATCGATACTGAGAAGACATTCGCAGTAAAGCACCCAGACTAGCTTTCAGAGGTGCTGAGCCATCATTAGGAGCTGCCATATACACAGTATATCTAAAAAACTTATTCATTATGCATGCACTGAAAAATGCAGAGAATCAATGCAAGTAGAGGATTCTACTGTTACTCAAAAACTTACTCACTATGATATAAACTGAATCGATAGGTGTTTCAGCACTGGCTTCTCACTGGAATAAGGCTTTACTGGAGGAGAAGGTGAGTTGTATCTCCAGTTGATACAAGGCACATCTCGGAACTTACTTTCTTGGGCATGAACTCGCTAAGTTCATCCCTGAGGAATTCCACCCGGAGAAGTGCTTTCAGAGTTGTAAGTACGACCTGCTCTGATTTTCAAGATCTAAGCCTTCAGTCAAAACCCATTCAAACTTTCTCCTAAGCTGTCTTCAGCACTACAAATTATTTACCATTCTTGGACATAGGCATTCTGTATGCTTCTCTGACTTGCATTTGGATCATAGCTGTTTCACTTAAAATGAAGACACAATCCTTTCTTATAAGATGTATTCCTTTCTTTCTTGAAAGTTATCAGTTGTGACTTCTAAGTTTTGGTACTTAATCTTTAAAAGCGTTTTCCCCTCAGTCGTTGTATTTAAGATCAAGGGTGACTCAAGAAGCCACATTTCCCCTGTGTAAAATCTAGAGGCGGTCTTTTCAAGCTCATAACACTTTTTTGTTAATAACATGATTTTGAATTTTGACTTGTATTTTTTGAACCTAGGCTGTATGGAGCTTACTAGTACCAACAGAGTTTTGGGGGAAGGAGGGATAGATAAGGGTGGATGGTCCTAGGTCAGGACCAAGAGCTCCCGAGTTCTTAGCTTTTTCACTAGCCTCTCTCCATAGCTTTGAACCAGTTTCACCTCTCAACTCTTGCTGCATCTGAATAATGGTGTAATTATGCTACTTCCTACGGCACTAGGAAGGTTTTGAAGCTAATGAATGTTTGTAAATTATGTTGAGTTTTTGAGCTGAGACGTATTACTGATACACAAAATCTAAAGTTTTACCAAAACCCTACTTTTGGAATGTATTATATTTAAATTACTTATTATTATATTACGTTTAAACAGGCACCTAAATAACTATGTGCTTTAATATTTTTTGTGAGGTATGGTTTGGGTGGCTAGACGCACACGCTCTTTACCTTGTTGAATTTCTTCTGAAAAGTTGTCATAACAGTATGAATTGCCATCTGTAATAAAATATTTAAAGATACCATAAACCAGGAAACACATGGTCTGTAAATGCATACCTGCAGACACAAGAACTAATAGATGTCATTGGTAGACACACATAATACAAAGAGAGCCTTCTCCACTGCAGGCCAGAGATGTTGAAAAGCATCCCACCTGTTGCACTGAATTGTTTACATTTTCCCAAAGTGCAAATTTGGTATTTGTAAAACCAAATTCAGTAGTCCACGGTGAGGGCATGGACACCATGAGGAACGTTTTCCAAGATGCAGTTGGGGAGTTACCCAACTCCTGTAAGATTTTCAGTAGGAGGTGGACTACCTAACTGCCCCGTGGGCCTCTGAGGTTATTCTTTGTATTGTCAAAAATGATATTTAAGGACACCTAAAAATCAAAGGACAGGAATAGAGCAGAATGCATCTGTTGGGACTGTTTAAGGGTGAAAGACATTGCAGGGGGAAAGGAAAAGAGCAGGGCTTTGAAAGCATATCTGGATTTGAGGATGAGCCTAGCTGCTCAGAGCTGAGGACGTAAGGAAGGACTTTTTGGTGAGTAAAACTCAGTCCAGGAGGAGCAGCAGGCAGGCTATGTAACATTGAGTTTACAATGGTGCATGGGAAGGGAGAATGTCACAGCCCTCCACAGGCTGGCTACTAATGTTTCAAGCAGGACTCTGTGGACTATAGATTGGTTTCTGTCATTTTCTCGTGTGTGAAAATCAGTAGGTATCAGAGTCCGCTATATGAGAGCTATTTGAAGGGAAAGGGAATTTCTCTGTGTATATCTATAAGAATTAACTTGTGCTAGTAACTGAAATGTCTAAAGAAAGACGAAGCGGGACCAGCACATAAAAAGCTGCCCTGAGGTCGTTTGCGGTAATGGAACTTCTCCCGTTCCCGTCCATGATGAAGGCTACATTGGAACGCAGTTTTGAGCTGTTCTTGTCTTTCTGATGTACATACCAGGGGCGTTTTTACCACGCGCTAGGTAACTGGAGCGGGAGCATTGGGTCGTTTTAGGCTTGTGGCTCAGTTGTAGGTGGTGCATGCTACCCAAAGCCAGGTGGTGAGTGATTCCCTTATTCTCGCCCAACCACTAAGCTTGTGCTGCGTAGAGGCTGATCACCCTCTGTCCTGAGGCTCTCTCTGTTGGCTGGGCGGTTGGGCACTGCCATACAAACAGTACGGCCCTGTCATGTGAAGTTCAGGAGCAGGCTTTGCTTATTGTCTTAATAAGACAGTGTGTTATTGTACTAAATACAAATGGCTTGTATGCCTGATAGTTCATGACCTTGGTTCCCCTCCCTCTGCTGAGAGAGGCTCCCAGTTGGGAGCAAAAATGGTCCAGCACTGGCCTAGAGAATAGGCGGCACAACTCCATTTCCCTGCTCGAGCACTTACCCTCTTGTGCGGCCTTAGTCAAGTCACTCAGCTTACCTGAGCCTCAGTTCCCTGTTTGGGAAATGCTTCCCTACCTGCTGTGGGGCTAGACACATGAAAAGACTGAAACACCTCAAGATGCATTGATGAAAAGTGCTAGATAAGAAATAGCAAAAAACCAAGGAGTCCTCTGGCACTTTTAAAGACTAACACATTTATTTATCGCATGAGCTTTCGTGCTTTGAACGCGTCCGAGGAAGTGGGATTTTCTCACACAAAAGCCCATGCGATAAATAAATGTGTTAGCCTTTAGAAGCACCCCAGGACTCCTGGTTTGTTTTGCTGAACTGGACTAACAGCTACTCCTTTGGGAACATATACAAAAAATAGGCGGCATTATTATTACTAACAGTTGTCTGAGTTATTCTCACGCTGTCATTGAATTGCAAGTGCAGTTTGGTAAGCGTATTTGCCAGCAGTTAGCCTTCCAAATACCTGATTTTAAGACCTAATGACAAGCAGGTTTTGATGGCCACTATGTCTAGAGATAGAGAGGTATTTCTGTCTGTCTGTCTATCCAGGCACAAGTACAATGCTCCCTCAACACTACAGTTCTGAAGAGGGCCGTACACAGTTGTCTGGCACACGGTGGGGTAAGAGGAAAATCAGGGCTTTAACCATTTCTATTCATAGTTGAAGGGGCTTCACAATCATTCTAGAAATCCGCCCCTGAGGTTCTGTAACGGTGCAGTCGTGTCTACATTGAAAACAGAAAGCTCCATTCGAATGAGTAGTCAGACAAGGTTGAGTTGTAGAAGGGGACTTGCTGGCCTGTCTCCACTCCCGTTTGAGTCACTGGGAGTCAAGGCAGGCTAGTTGCTAACAGTCCCGTCTGTGGAAAGCCTGAATTACTCTGATCTCTGAGGCATTCGAATGGATGCATGCACTTGGGAAGGAGAGGAGTTCCTGTTTCAGCACAAATATTAGAATTGCACAGCGTTTCAAGGAGAAACTAAATGATCTAAACAGCATGCCTGCAAGGCTTTTCAGTGTTTCCCACCCTCTCAGGGACTGGCTCTTCCCTTAATACTGACTGCTCCTTTTCCGTAACTCCCGCTGACCGTGATGGTGGTGACCCGCATGCAGCAGGGAGAAAACAGGCTCCTTAGAAGGGGTAATTATGTTGTGTTTCGTTCTGCTGAGCTTAGGCTGAGACAAAGCACTTTCAGTTGAGCTGACTCAGGGCCCACATCACACTGCAACCCAGACATGACTCTCCTCTTTAACTCCCGCTCTGATTTACTCAGGACAGCCAAGGGCGAGGAGCGCCGCGTGGGCCGTACAGTCATTTTTAGTGGTGTTCAGCTCCAGCAGGTGCCGTGCTTGGCTCCAAAGGCAGTCCCTTCCACTCATCTGCCTCGTAGCTGATGCCGCCCATGTGTGAGGAGGGGTTGGCTGGTATGAGGAAGTGGGGTGTGAAGAGGATCTTTTCATGGTGAAAGCTTGTCTGTGTGCTCAGTTACATTTGTTTCCAGAAGGGCTGTTTAGGACCAGGTGCTGTGAGGTTAAAAATTTAAAATGGTTTGTTACTAATAGGGGCACTACTTTACAATTAGATCTGACACGTCCTTTATTTTTCACTGTTTAGACTGCTCCTTCACGCCTCGCACTTTGCTCCAGGAAACCATTCCGTTTCACTCTGTGGTGCATTATATTATCTCAGTGGTGCAGTAACCGATGGCAAGCCCCACAGGACAACAGTTGAAAACAAAATATTGGGGGGGGGGGGGGTTCTTGAAACTGGCCAGCTCCTCAGCTGCTTTAGGTCAGCGTAACTCCTTGGAGGTGAATGGAGCTGTGCTGACTTATACCAGCTGAGGCCAGGGACCAGCATTTTTATTAATGGACTCAAAGTTACGCTGTGGCGCCCAACGAGTGGTTCGCAAACTATGGTTCGTGGGTCACTTGTGGGCAATCCATGGAGCTGCAGCTCTTCCAGTGGCGAAGCATCTTTTCAATCAGTGTTCGAACGGTTCCTTGCTAATTATAGCACAATTCAGGATTCCACAAATCAGCCTGGACTGTTTACACTAAGAATAAATTTCGCTCTTTCAATTTCCAAGAGTTTTTGGGATCCAGTAAACTTAACCCCCTCCTCCCCCCGCATTTTTCTGCCCTCTGCACAGATATTTTGTTGATTTCCTTGGTGAAGATGCAAGTCTGTATACAGACTCCTAAAATTGAAGGTCATAAACCTCTTAAGAAAGCTAAGAATCCAGGCGCAGTGTGTAGGCAAAGGGTGGAATTCAAGATTACGTCTAAAGTCGTATACTCATGAGGAAATCAACCGCACAGATCTAAGACAGTGGGACTATAGTGAGGCACCAGAAGGGCATTAAATCCAGTTGTTGTTGTTTTCAGTGTTGTCTCTTTAATATTGTTTTAATACTGTTTCTGAAGCCAAGCGCTGCAGGAGACTTACAGGGAAGTTAATTGGGAAAGTTGGATGGGAGGTAGCCTTTGAATTGATACAGAGGCAGGCTGCATAATAAAATAAAGTTTAAGAATCACTGCCCCAGCAGTCTTTTTTATTTTTAAATGACTTTTGCCTTGTAAGTCTTACGTGTGAGGAGGCACAATGCACATTTCAGTCTGAAGAGAGCTTTCTGCAAGTTCGGGTGTTCTGTAATGCAACCTGGGCTAATTTCACACCTGCGAGATTGTAGTGTACAGTACTAGACGTCTTGCTGATCCCAAGTATTCAAAAATTCAGTTAAGCCCAAGAATACAATGAGATTTTAAATACATATTGGGTTTTCTTAATGTATATTTCGACTTTGGAGCGTTTTGGTGCACCTGGGTACCAGAAAGGTATATTGGGGTGAGGGTGGGGGGAGAGGTACTCCTGGAAGCCTCAGGTAAGCAGAGGTGAGAAGAAAAGCACGCAATATCCCAAGTGCCGCAGACACCGGCAGCGTAGTGTGCATTGCGTGTGTATGTTTTCTCGGAAAGAAGAAACACAGGTAATTATTGAAATGACAGCGCTTGCTTTGAAGCCTGAGCATCCTATTGCTCTTAATATGTCCTGCTAGCTTTTGCCCTCTGCAGTTCATTGGGTTCGACTCCCAAAGGCCTGTCCCAGCTCCATGGGGATTGGAGAGCAATGCGCTATCTGTAAATCCAACTGTTGTTTATTGTCTTTGCTAGGTGGTCAGTGTTTTTCATTGTTTTTTGCTAGAAAGATTGGCGTATAGCTGGTAACGGAGCAGCCGGATATTTCCTGGCCCTTTCCTGACACTGTGAAGTTGATTTGACGTTTTAAAAAAAAAAAACCCAGGAGTTTTGTTGGACAAAAAATAATGGAACAAAACAAAGCAATTCATGAAAACATTCTGTGAAGCCTTTCTTATGTGGTAGTGTGTGTTTAGTGTAACACAATGCTTTCTATACAGTGTCAGCCTATTTAGCAATTTGCATAATGTGATGTAAGAATGAACAGTTGGAGGAGGCGGGTTAGTGAGAATAGTGTCAGATGGTTTAGGTTTGCTATAAAATTATGTCCTGTTGCAATTTGGGAAGTGTGGTGTTCTCTTAGCTCCTGGTAGCCCATGTCTAGGAGCATTGTACTTTTAATTTCTCTTCAGAGGAGCTTAATGACCATGGTAATGATTCAACTCTTTAATTATATTAATTACAGTAATTGCATCAAGTGTTTTATGACTGAGCTTGGAAGACATATTATAGAAGTGTTTTGTGCTCTTTGGTTTTTTTTAAATCTTGTTGACCCAACATTGTCTCCAGTTTCAAAGCATTTTCCCTGAGTGATTTGAGGTCACAAATGCAGGGGGCTGGTGAACTGTGATCATTTTCAAGTTTTCTGATCACCTGGGTGCCTTGGGGATGTATTTAACAGTAATGGAGTATTTAGAAAGGGACCAAGAGAAGAGTGTGTGTTCCCAGCTCTGCTAGGTTGAGGAGACTGCAGTACTAATCTGGGAGGCAAAGGGTGAGAGGAAAATGAAGGACATGGTGAACATTGGGGAAGGTTGAGGATAAACCGAGATATATTTATATCTACCTATATATTTGTCACTGGGACGGCTGCTGCTGAAATATTGTGTCCAGTTCTCATGTCCACAGCTGAAGAAGGATGTAAATAAATTGGTGAGGGTTCAGAGAAGAGGCTCAAGAATTAAGGGATTAGAATACATGCCTTTGCAAGGAGCAAAATCTATTTAGTTCAGAATAGAGAAGGTTCAGGGGTATCTTGATTAGAGTACCTACCTGGGGAACAAATATTGGATAATGGGCTCTTCAGTGGAATGGAAGCTGAAGCTGGACAAATTCAAGCGAGAAATAAAATGTTACTTTTTAACAATGGCGGCAGTTAACCATGGATCAGTTTTCCAACGGTCCTGATGGAATCTACCCATTTTCAAATCGTGATTGGGTGTTTTTATAAATGATGAGCTTTAGGGATTATTTCTGAGAAGTTCTGTGAGCCGTGTTACACAGCAGGTCAGATTAACTGATCACAGTGGTTCCTTCTGGCCTTGGAATCTGTGAATCTATTATTTAACTTCCACGAAAACAGCTAAACTTTTAGCATTCCAGAGGTGACTTCAAAACACCTTGAAGTCTGCGGTAGTTTGAGTACCAGAGCCAAAAGTTTGCCTGAGTTCATGTGAAAGAACAAAACAGTTAATGCCTTGAAATTGAAACAAACAAACAAAAAAAAACCCGTGGCTGCTCTGTAAACTGTAAAGCAAGAATTAGATTTGATTTTTATAGTACAGTATCCTTTCAAAAAGTGTTTTGAAATATTTAAATTGCAATATTTTTATCCTTTCAATCCCTTGTAGGGAACTTGGAAAACACCTCCAGTTGGTCTGTTAACCCTGATGAGAGATCTTTATGCTAAGGTATGAGTTTTTCATGTTCTCAGCTTTTATTCACATGAGATGCCAATTATGAAAGTGTGGGGTCTGGTGAGGCAATAAATATGCGATAAAATAGTTTATTTTTAAAGCTGTCTAAACCGTGTGTTTCCTGCAGTTAAAAAAAGTTGGAGGCGTGTTTTACTTTCTTCCTAATTCCATTCATAACAGTACAAGCCATGCCCTTGTGAAGGCTATTTTAGTTTCTTTAAGGGACAGTGTGGACACTTACTATGCTTTAAAATAGTCTGTTGTCACTGCCTGGTTTAAATGGGGGAATGAGTCTTCAGCCTTGCTGCACATTTCATCAGGATATGCAAAACCCTCAAACCACGCTTCTGCCCAGTCCTCTACATGCTGAGCAATGCACACTCCTCTAACGTTAACTTGTGGTTCCATCAGCAGTTGCTGAAGGAAGGGGAAACCAACCAAATGTAAACTGCCTCCTTCAAACATATAAAATTGTACTCGCACTGTTATGTTTGAAGGAGCTTGTGTCACATTTCAGGTCGGTGTGAAATTCTTACACGTGACATCTGTCGAGTGCTGGGTTGGGTTTGCTTTTTTCCTTCCCGGGTGCAGGTTAGGAATTTCCTGCTGAGTTGCTAGTGTGTTGTGAGTTCACCCTCTTTTTGTGTGTGTGTGTGGGCGGGGGGAGGGGGGCGGCAAGGTGTAGTAGAGAAAAAATGGGTTGGATCAGCTGTGAATTCTAGAAAGGCTTCCCAAAGACAATCCTCATATTAATTATAAAGTCACACGTGTTTAAATACCCTTAATGGCTGCAGGTAAAGCTTTTGAAAATAGAGATGGGCTGACAGATGTCTTAAGTTTTTTTCTGCTTATATAGTGTTTGTATTTATTAAATCTTGTGTAAAATCTGTCTGGGCACAAGCACAGTAGCTGGTTTTACATAGCACAGATGAGTGTGAAAACGGGATCGAGCCCTTTTCTGAAATATTAACTGTCTGAAGGAGCAAGTAATGGATTGGATTTCTGGCTTCCGGTCCATTGCTCACGTTACAGACCTGGCTCTTCCTTTGTGGCCATGGGCAAGTTACTTCTTCGTGGAGTACAAAATGAATATTGCTTGCTTACTTTACAGGGCAGACATCAGGATTATTTAGTGCTTGCAGAGAGTTTTCAATGTGGAGAGAGCTATTTAAGAGTTGCATGCTGTCTCATTGCTCTTCGTCGCCCCTTCCACAGGACTGAACCTTTAATAGTAATTAATTTAATTTAATAGTTCCACCCTTTGATCAGCCCTTTCCATTCAAACCTTCATGTTTCTGTACTTGCATCAAATGTATTAAACTCTTATTCTGGTAAACAGTGTAGTTCTTAAACCTGGAATGCCGCTGCACTTGACTTGAGCAATAAATAAAATTGCACTCTCCTGATGATGGGACGCTGCCTTTCACAGTGTGTGAAGAGATGGTGTAATTAAAACAGACATTCTGAGCTACTTCTGGCATCTGCTGTCTTGTTGGAAAACGGGATCCCAAATGATACCACAAACAGCTTTCATTCTGCTTTAATGCTGAGTTAACATTTGTCAAAATGGACAGACCCGATCCTGGCCCCACAGAAATTAGCAGGAGTTCCGTCCTTTTACTTTAACTGGATCACGTCTTAACTTTTTTGCTGAAGTTCTACAAAAAAAGGAGTAATATCTGGCTCAAGCTCTGGAATTAAAAATTGCTGTGTAGATGTTTGAATTCGGGCATACACCACGAAAGAACATCTGAGCACTACACAAAGTTCTGGGTGAAAATGCATGACGTTGTTTCTGAGTAAAGTCTAACCGGAATGAGATGGGTGTAACATAATTATCCCAAGGACACTGCATAGCAGTGGATAAGTAAGGCGTTTAGGTACTATATAATGGACTGTACGAGTCCCTAGATTAATCACATGTGCTCAAAGTTTTGGTTCCCTTTTACATCCGGAAGAAGTAACTGAAGAACTGTAGAGCGGCGAGGAGTAATTATTGTAATAGCCCTCTCTTAAACTTCCCTGCATGTATTTTTGACTATAAATAAGGGCATCTGAGCCATAACTTGATTACTTGGCTTTTGAATGGGAGGGACAGAGCGTGGAATTATGGAAAGAAAGGGCAGACTGGATAAAATAAGCTGCTTTTATACTTCCCTTAAAAGCTATTCTCTTTTAAATCCTAAGAATAGATCTTCCTTTCAGTATTACCCACAGTTAAACAGAAATCCCCCATCTTTTTTCAGTCCAAAATGATGGTTTTGAAAAAAGGAAGCAAATGTTGCTACTCAGAGAAATTTTCAAGTGGAGAACTTATGTAAAGAAATTGTGATAAAAACTTGAACCAAAAACAAATTGCCAGTGAACTTCAGAGTATAAATGTTGTTCACCTGTTTTTATTTTAGATACTTGAAGTTGCTGTACTGGGAGAATCTTCTGCAGATTGGGTTTTGTTTTAGTTTTTACAAAGTGGACGTGGCAGGTGATCTCATCAGCCCTAGAGGAACAGCCCCATGCTGTGTAAGGGTGGGCGTCCAAAGCTAATTCTGATCCCAGCCTCTCTTACTCAGGTTCTGTGTCTGTAAAATCTAGGTGGTAGGGGAGGACAGTGATATCTTTGGATATTAGGAAAAACTTTCTCACTAGGAGGGTGGTGAAGCATTGGAATGAGCTATCTAGAGAGGAGGTAGAATCTCCATCTTTGGAGATTTTTATGGCCCGGTTAGACAAAACCCTGGGATGATATAGTGGGAGTGGTCCTGCTTTTTAGCAGGGGGTTGGACTAGATGACCTCGTGAGGTCCCTTCCATCCCTATTATTCTATGATGCTATGATAGTGAAGATAGACAAGATCTGAGATACAGGATTTAAGATGTCCACAGCCACAGGTAGGTCAATAAGACCGTATCTTCCTGGCCAGTACTACAGTGGCCCTGCCCATAGGAATGTAGTTAATCCACTTCCTTGAGAAGGGGGAGCTCTCTTGGCGGGAGGAGCTCTTCTGTCAGCTTAGCGCCGCCTACACAGTGATTTGCTCTGTGTAACTGCATTGCTCAGGCGGGTGGATATTTCAGACCCCTGCGTTTGTGTCTGGAGTGTGGACCAGACCTTAGTACTGATTGCGTTTTGCAGCTTCTTTGAAAATGAGACTCAAATCAAAAGATGGTCGGTGGAAAATCATGTGAATGAATTGGCAAAGAAAACATGGCTGCATCTTTCTCCTCAAAATGACACACTTTTTTAAATTTAAAGAACGATGTGAAGTTCAGGTCGTAATAGGTGATGGATAGGGCGCTGACCTGGATGTGAGAAGGCCTCTCCAGACACCAATGACTTTGTGTTTAACATGGTAGCGAGAACACCAGCAGCTATTTTCTCAGTCGCTGGATTGCACAAATGGTAACTGGCCAGCCCGGCGAGGATGTACTGTTCCCCCTTCGGGAAGAGTCAGCATCTAACAGCGTCTTTCGTTTGCTGTATACTTACTTTGTCGCATGCATTGCTGCTCTGGTCCGGTTCTCTAATAACTTCACTTGTTCTTGAAAATTGTGTGCCATAGAAATCAACATCCCTTAGTGTTTACTCTCCCTAGCTCCCCTCTTTCCACCACCACCAAAAACAAAGACCTGTGTCTTTGTAGGATATAGTTAGTAGTTGAGACCAGACTTGATTGCTCTCAACTCGTTTGCTTTGCTTTCCTTCTTATGTCCCTACTATGTGCCGCTCTGATCTTTCATGGTTTAAAGCAAATAGTCTACACAAGTCTGCGTATAATGGCAGGAAATGCTAGCATTTTGGAAACAGAGTGTATTAATCCTATTTTTAAGATATGTTTTAAAAAAAAAAGGTGTTCAGGTGCCCTGATAGCACAGCCAAGGGGACCTGAGAACACTTGAGAGATGAGTAGATGGCCATCCTGCCTGGTATGAGAAACTTGCATTAGGACAGAGTCTCAAGAGAGAATTGGTGTGGTCTGGGTTTAGGATGGTCCTGTGTGAATTAATAGACAGACACTCAAGCTACACAGCTTGGATTGTGACTTCTACAGTTACTGATAAACAGCACTTTGCCCTTGTAAACCGCTCTGCTTCCGTACATCTCAAAGTGCATTACAAGGGAGGGATCATTAGCCTCATTGTACTGAGCCAGCTAAGGCGGAGAGAGGAAGTGACTTGCCTGGGGAGTCTCAGTGATTCAGTGGCAGAGCTGTGAATAGAATCAGCTCACAGTCCTGCATGCCACTGAACCCCAGTGACTCGCTCATTAGCGAGGAGAGGACGGGATTTGGTCTCCTCGCTCTGATTTCCGTGATGCATTGTGTGTTCATCACCGCATGAGCATGGATGGACGGTCTCTGGTTAAGGCATTGGTCTGGGACACGGGCAGTTGGGTTCATAACCAGCTCTTCCCCAGAGCAAATCAGTTAATCTCTCCCGTCTTCAATATTTGCACCTGCAAATGGGGATAATCCGTCCCTACTTCACAAACACATTGTGACCATAAATCCGTTGTTTTCTGACTCACCCAGACCCCACAGTGAGTACCTAGGTAGCTATTTCAGTATCTTGCTCTCATTCAAAGGGCTGATTTTCAAATAATCCTACTTCTTCAAAGAATACCTGTCGGTTGTTACTTCATTGGCTCCTTAAATATAGTGACCAAGATTTATTTATATTATTCTAGTTATAAAGGGTATCCATACCTTAGTGGCTATAAAATCAGCCTGACCTAAAAATGTTAGTGGCACTTTCCTTTTCGGGTGTTTTTGTCTCAGAGGACAGGACTTCAGAGATGATTCTTGCAATAAATAATGCAGCATTATTTTCCCCACTGACACGAAGTGTGGTAGACTATACTAGCTCATGCTGCCTGGGAGTCCCATTGCAGAGAATCAAATGTTGCAAATGAATGTGTAAAAGGAACGAATACGCCAAAGAACCAATAGTGCCACATTGCTAAAATCGCTTTTATTTATTTCAATAAGGGTAGCATGTTAATTTCCTGTGGCACTGTGCTAGTCTATTAGCATACATTTTGTTAAATTACTATAGCTTTATTGAATGTTCATTTCAATGATGAACTCGCCACAGTTCTGTCTCATTTGCACGCATTTTATATCGTGCATGCAGATTGTGACTTGCACATGCAGATTAGGGTTTCAGCAAGCTGGATGTGTTCAGAAGTGCTTGTGCATTTCCATCAGCCCTTCTGTTAGTGTTTTCATAGTGCGGGACTGTGTGATCCACTAATCGAAACACATTAGATGTGGTGTTTTTGTATTATCCATCCTGGTAATTTTAGGGAATGCCTTTAGTTTTGTGCCTCTCTCATCCTATATCAGTTGTGAACTTCAAACAAATGAGGACGTGCTTAATCGTGTTCAAGAACATAAACGCCAGGTACATTAGCTACAGAGCATCTTTGGAATTCAGGACCAGTTTCCCGTTAATAACACTTTACATTCATAGAACAACTTTCTTTTAGAGGTGGGTTACTTACTTCATCCTAATTTATGGACACAAAGGTTATAAAAGAGCTACCCAAGGTCACATAGTGAATCAGTGGCAGAGCTGGGAACACTATCCAGGCCCCTGTACGTTGTTAACTCCAGTGAGCAATTATCGGCTTCTTTTTATATCAACTACATCTTTATTTTCACAACAAATCATGAGATGATAGTTAGAAAGGCCCATAAATCAAGTGGCAAAGTTAGTTTGAAATCCCTTAGAGAAACTAAACCTATCCAGTTTCATAGCATTCATATTTCTGAATCCTTACTTGGGAAGAAAGTGCTGTCTTACTCGGGAAAGAATGAACAGATAATTAGCTGGTGAGGTAATTGTTTGCTTGGGCTCTGTTGATGAGCCAGCCAAGCCTGGTTTATAATGTCAACATAGTGTAAAATGT
Organism: Pelusios castaneus; assembly: GCA_007922175.1. NCBI lineage: Eukaryota > Metazoa > Chordata > Testudines > Pelomedusidae > Pelusios > Pelusios castaneus. The sequence goes on along the minus strand of ML685932.1, from coordinate 1,650,362 downwards.
TTATCACGGGCTTTGTCATTCTCCTTATTTGTTAGAGAATCTTGATGAGAGGGAGAAATTTTCTGGGGCTGCCTAGCGAGTTCAGGGAGTTGAGAGATTTCCATAAAAAGGCACAGGCGTTGCTTGGAAGACCGGAGAGGTTTCTGACTTGGCAGCTGTAAGTCAGGCCTGACCTTTTTCAGAAAGAAAATATTGACCTCCTAAATCATTCCCTGTTGGGGGTGGGTGGGTGAAGTAAACTCTTGCGCTTTTCTAGTTTCACTGCTTCACTTTCCTTATGTAACGGCTTGCAGTTTTATGCTATTAACTATTGAGAGAGGGAAGGGAAGGAAAGGTGCCGACAAGTAGGTAGTAATATTTTGTGCAGCTAGATTTTAGGGAAGAATTTTCCCCTCTAATGGATAGATACATATCGAGATGTCTGTTTATCATTACAATAAACCTTATCACCTAATTAACTCCACATTTGACCCTCCTTCTTCCTGAACACATGGAAGAAACGATGAACTTTTCATTGTTCCCAGAAATTTAACAGGTTCAAGTTTCAGTGCGCAATGAAAGACATGAATTCCGGAGTCAGACTTCTCACAAATGTCCTGAAATATTTGAATCATGAAAAGTCTGTAAAATAAACAGAAGGTAAATCCTAACCCACACAGTCATAATACTGTGTTGAACAGAAATGGTAAAAAAGATTCTGTACCTCCACCAGCATCCTGCTGAAGATGTCGGTGGAAAGAACATTGTGGGCTCTTGATTTGTTTAGTTAAATTTGGAGGTCAATGCACCGAGTACAAGTAAATTACAGCCATCAAAGGACATGTTCGTGTAGGTCCCCGGGTTTAAAATCCTTTTCCTGCTTCTGGAGAGATTTTTGGACTTCACTATACAAAACAGTCTACCTTACAAATAAACATGCTGTGCCTGTGTTTCTTTGGGAAAACTTGTCACATTTCGAAGGCTGTGCCTGCAAACGTTGCTCCTAATTCCACGTGTTTCCCCTCTTTTTCAGATTGCCGGTATTTGAACAGACCGCACCATGCGTGAGTACAAGTTAGTGGTCCTTGGTTCAGGAGGCGTGGGGAAGTCTGCTTTGGTGAGTGAGCTGTCAGTAAATGGTTTGAAAATGACACATTGGAAGGCAGGCTCCAAAATGCTCCTAGCGTCTGGTGGCAAATATCTTTGTTTTCCAGTAGTGGGACATTTGTGTTACTTTCCACATACGCGGCAGTGTATTGGAGAGTCACTACTTTGCTGCTCAAGTAGATGTAAGTTTATTAAATTGACAATGAGCAAATCTTCAAAGCTGCGGCGCTGAGATTATTTCTGGTGACAAGGCCTAAATTACTCTCTCATTTTTAGCTTTTAGATATATAACCTAGCACATAAATAGGTATTTTCAAAGTGGCGAGAGTGTAATCTAGAATAAAATGAAGCACAAAATGTTGGCTTGAATGATGATGAATTGCTGGTGTCTCCAGGTGCAGGGTAGCAGGCATACCTTGAAGTCTGTGTGTTTTCCAATGCTGATGGACCTAAACCAGCCTTTCCCAAACCGATTTGGCCACGCAATACTTTTGTGCTTGGAATATATTGACGGAACACATACATGCTGGTCCGGGGGAGTGAGCGGGGCAGCTCATACCGAAACATTGCTACATGTATTGCTCAAAAGTTGAAAGAGTTAGGTTTTTTGGGGGTGTCTTTAATTTTACAAAGAACAAAAAATAATAAAGAGGGAAGAATGAAGGAAAATCATCTGCTATTCAAATACCTTAGTATTTTTGATACACACATAATTTCATATGTAATATTTTAGAAGCAAAAATATCTCTAGTATCAAAATTTTCTCACGGAACGCCTATTCACTTCGTGCAGACCACAGTTTGGGAAATGCTGAACTAGACTAAAGCGCTAGGGCAGAAAACAGCAGATCACAGGTGGTGCGTAGACTGAAGAATTACCGGTGGACTGCTCACTCCTGAAGGATAAGTGGTGTTCCTTAGTGGTTTATGTTGCAGCGCAGACACACCACTGTATCTCACAACTAACCAGCTCACTAGTGAAAGGCGTAGGCCAGGAGGGACTTGTGGGAACTCAATAAAACAAGCAAATCCCACATTGCTGCCTGTCACTTACGGATGGGAGTAGCCGCCCAGTTGGTTTCAGTGCAGGGCAAAAATGAGGTGTAAAAGGATCGTAAGATTTCTTTTTCTCTTGCAGCTTTCACTTAAACATGGAGATGAAAAGCTGTTGTATTTGGTGTTAGCTACAGAATCCAAAGGGCGAGTGAGAGAAAACATATGAGGTGTAAAGCATATCAGGTTGTTAAACAATGCATCTGGTTTGATGCGCTATTTAATGGAGTCCCCATAATAACATGTGGTTCCCTGCAAGTGTAAAACTTTATTCTTAAAAACGTGTTTAGATAAAACCCTCCTCTTCCATGGCAACATCAGCAATAATGAGGTTTCCTCCTCCACTGCACCCCAATACTCCCTTCGGGTATATTTGGTTCGGTTTTGTTTTTTCCCATCGGGAATATAATATCCATGATCTAGGAATCCTGCAATGAGACTGTTTCTAACCTGCTATATACCTACCTGTAAAATGTCGGACAAATTTCAAACTTGGAAGAAGTTTCCATACATATGATGTAAAATCTAAATCAGTTCAGTGTCTCAGTTTTTTTAATTGAAAAACCAACTTTTGTTTTTCCATAAGTAAAGATTAGTTTTTTGGAGATGCATTCATTCTCAGATCTTTTCTTCACACAAATACACTTGTTTTTTGTTTGTTATAAATAGCATATCCAAGGATCTGATTCTCATCTCACCTATAGCACCGTAAACGGAGCTAGCGCCATGAAAGACAGTAGCTTTACACCAGTGGTACAACAGGAGTGAATGGAGAATCAGATCTAATGGTTTCATGTCAATGTGCATGTCTAGTGATAAATAGGCATTTGGTAAACTCTTTACATGCTGGTGTTGACATTATAACCATACATTGCATATGGAAATATTGATCCAGCATGCTGATAACAGGGAACAAAAAATTAACCAAAGACAAGTCAAGATCTGATGGCATCGAGAGAACAAAATATCAAATTATTTACTAGCAGCCAGAAGAACAGAAATTCTGAGATGGGTTTTAAAGTAATATAATGGAAGAGATTAAAACTATAGCAACAGACTTCTGCTGCCAACAGTAATCTTAAAATCGCCTACCCACCTTCCCCATTTTTTTCTTTGTCCCAGCGACTTCAACTAAGACGATTTACGAAGAGGCTGGCATTCATATTCAGTTCTGCATCTGAAGGAAAGTTCAGAATGCACTGCGGTGCTGTTTGACTGCGAAGCCTCCTTTTGACTCTTACTTCCCAATATGACCCTGCTTGTGCAACACTTTCGTTTCTCTGCCTTCTGGCACGAATGGCAGTATAACAGAATTAACCAATCAACAGTTATTTTAAAGCTTTCTTTTAATAGTCATTGATGTTCTTCTGCTCCTTTCTAATGAAGAAACAATTGAGACAACGATCATGCAGTGTGATAAGGAAATGGCTGAGAAGGACTTGACGTCCTCCTAGACCAGTGGTTTTCAACCTTTCTTTCATTTGTGGATCCCTAAAAAAAAGTGAACGGCGGTGCAGACTCCTTTGGAAATCTTAGCTGTAGTCCGCAAAACCCCAGAGTCTAGACAACAGAATAGACTAAGCTTGTAAGGAAGCATGATTTTTGTGTGGGGACTCATGTCTCTTTTCTGCAGGAAAACTTCTCCCACATGAAAGCTAAAAAAATGTTTTCTTCCTAGCTTACAAGAAGCCATTAGGCTTCCTGTACTCTCCAGAAGACGATGGTGCCCTTTGCAGATACCGGGCTGTGTACGACTATTTCAAAATTTGAAACCAACTATTTGGGAGCAGTCAAATGTTTGAAGAGAGACACTTTTGACCTGAACAGAATATGGCTCCTGTAAGAGCCAGACTGAAGAGAATTTGTATGTAGAATACATAGGGAGTTCTCTGGGCAAGAAAAGTTGTTGATCTGCTTGTTTTTACATTCAGTTGACAAAATGATAAATGCTGTGTTGTTGGCATTTATTCCTCACTTCATATTTTCAATTTTTGTTTGGCAAATATTAAGCAAAACTCCCTACGCTCCTCTGATGTACATTTAATCCCTATTTAAGGGAGTAGGAAAAAGAGGCCCAGAAGGTTGATACTACCTATAGTTATATGGCAAGTTAGTGACAGATTAGCATTAAAATGTAGTAGTTCCTGGGTCACAGGCCCAAGTTTATTTTTTAGGTTAGATAGTGGTATCGGGTTGAAACAAAACAAAACACCAAACTACCCTCCTGAAAATAAAGCAATTCAGAATTTCTCAAGTTGTGAGATCTGGTTGCTCACACGTAGTGCTACAGTTATTTCCCCCCTGTTATTAAATCCCATTAAAAGACGCTAAAAACTTTCAGTGTTCAATGTAAGTAAATGCTCTGGTTGCTACAGGGATGCTCTGCAGTCATAATTAGGAGAGGAAATATCTAAAGCACAGGCCTTTCTATTCAGAGATGATCCATATTATGGGTAAAAATTTGCGAAGCCCTGGAATAGGTGAATATGTATTTTATTGGGCAAAAAATCTGAGCATGTTTGGAGGAAGACCAAAAGTTACCACCCAAAAGCCCTGAAAGAGCAGAGTAAAAATATAGCAGTCATTTACAAAACAAGATAAACGCTGAATGCCCAGACACCAGCCATGTCAAAAGCTTCCCATCCTGGTTTCACTTTGAGTGCATGCATAGAGGACTTGCTTTGAAAGTGTCATCTTTCTTCCATTTTAATATAAAATGGGGTTGTTGAAGGGCTGCTGCAGTGTTCTAGGTGGTGTAGATTCATTTTTTGATTTTTATTTTTAAAAAAAGTAGTAAAAGCTGAATGACTTTCAGATCATACATAAATTTGTCATTCTAAAATCTTGCTGTCTCTCCGAGTGTGTCACTATTAATATTTTACTCATTTGTACTATCGTAGCATCTGGGAGTCTTAATCATTGACCTGGACCCTAGGTGCTGTACAAACACAGAACAAAAAAATTGTTCCTTCCCTAAAGAGCATACTGTCTAAGTTACTGCACTTCAGTGAGATCAAGGTGCTTGGAATGAAACGATACAGAGAATTTCACAGATACGCTTTACAGGGTCGCCAGCCTTCCAGATTTTATCATGAGTCTCGCAATATTCGATGGTTTTCCGGAAGGCACAGTTCTATTATGAGATTTTGTGTGACTTTAAAAAGGAAATAACTTTCTAGCCCCTGTGGTTACAAAGAAAATCTTGAAAAATATAACAAGCGCACCTTGAAGGCTCAAAACCACCCCTCATTTTATTATTAACTGTTTTCACTTTTTTCCAGACTGTCCAATTTGTTCAGGGAATTTTTGTTGAAAAATATGACCCCACAATAGAAGATTCATACAGAAAGGTAAAGTATAAAATGGTGCCATTTTCTATCAATCCTTTTAGGATCTGATCCTGCATGTTTTTAAATTCAGGCAAAACATCTCTGTCCCTGGGGAATTTGGGCTGAGTAAGAGATTGGAGTTTTTATCTGTATCGGTGTAGCGGCGGTGGCTTGTTAAGCCCCAGTCCTGTAAATGGATCCTGCACCTCAGTAGAGCTCTTCGCAGGCTTTACACCACAATGAAAGACCTGCTGCATGGCTGCAACTGGACTGGCTTAGCTCACTCTGGCTCGTGAGTTCAGGCTATGGGGCTATAAAATTGCCGTGTGGACGTTCAGGCTTGAACTGGAGCCCCGGTTTGGGGACCCTGCGAGGTGGCAGAATGCCGAGGCTCCAGTCCAAGTCCGAATGTCTAGACTGCAATTTTTAGGCCCATGGCCTGGGCTCTGAACTTTTGCACCACAGATTTTTTCCCACAATGTAGACGTACCCCGAATGTCGTGCAATTTGAATGTATAGGATGCTGATGTAACATTGATGGTCATTCAAAAATAAATGAATCTGAGGTTACCATTTGTGGTATTTGCAATGTTTCCTACTGTATGTAAAGGAAATAATATACATATCACAAATCTAATTACTGCAATATGGTCATTTTTTATTTTTTTTTTAGAAACAACCACTTCATTGTTTAGTTTAAATGGGTGTGGCTTATTTTGAAGTCATATGAAGTTTTCACTGCCTTTCTGGGAACAAGCTTGCAGTTCCAAAGCAGAAGCCTTTGTTAGAATCCTTCACACAATGTCTTGATCTAACCCCAGCCTTAGAGCTGCGCTCAGATGTAAAGAACCCATTGTTTTAGAGATTCGAATTGTTTCACAATTAAAGGCTCCAAACCAGAAACAAATGGTGCATGTGACCATCACATGAAAAAAATCGTTAAAATCTTTGTAGTCAAGAGTTGCTTTTTCTGGAATTACCCTTTTTGATCTGAAATTATTTTTAGTAAAAGGAACTCTCCAAAAATGTAACTAGTTATAACAAGGTTGAGTTTTGGTGTTGGTTTTTGGTGGGCTTGAGGGGAAATGATGGAAAACGTAAGTTAAAAGGATCCCTAGTTTCTAATTCTGTATGTCTCACATAAACACATTTTTGAGGATATGAAAATTGCTTGTTCCTTCCTTTTTTTTCCAGCAAGTGGAAGTAGACTGTCAACAGTGTATGCTTGAAATCCTCGATACGGCAGGCACAGTAAGAAAAATATGGAATTTTTAATGTTAGAAATGAGGTTGTATTTTAAAAGCAGGAATTGTCATTGAAATAGCCCCATCCTGTCAAAAGGAACATTTTAAATCGACGGCTGCTGTGCTACGCTGCAGCATTTTGTTAAATAATCTGAAAGACAAAGAGGTGAACTTGTCACCTGAACACAACCAAACCCAGAAGAACCTCCACCCCAGCATCTACAAAAAGCTTTGACGAGGCTCACCACCAACCCCTTTTATCATCCTGTGGGAGGGCGTCACCATGTAAACAGACTTGAATGGTTGAGGACTCTATGGGAGGAGGATCTGCTTCTTAAAACAGCTTTAAAACACAATTGCTGTTTGTTTTGGACGGCAATGGGATACCATGGTGTTGAGAGTTGCCCAGACCCCTAGAAATGCAATGTATGGTTAGACTTTCTAGTGAAGTTTCTTCTGCTTAGTTTTACAAAAGCTGTTTCTTAAGTCTGACCATACATTCCCCGGCGTGCTCTTGCATAGCTTTCAGTTTCATTGAACCTTCGAGCCATTTACATTCAGCAAATCACTGCTGAACAGTTACACATGCGCAGATGTGAGCTCGCTCTTTCTCCCACCCAGTGGTGTTCACAAAAAACCACAAGTGTGCAGCACCCAGGCAGGCTCTGCACAGTACTATGGTTGGGACCATGTTTGTAGTCTATCACGCCTCTGGCAATAAAATCTAATAGCTGGCTGGTGCTGAACAGATAGTATACAATATCTGAAAGATCACTGCTAATGTGTTAACCATGTCTTCATAGTATGTTAGATTCTAGAACAGACATTAATCCATGTTTTTTTGGTGCAAGATGTTTACCAGATTTAATTCTGTTGCATCTCCTTTTTTCCCTGTTATATATATACTTTTTTCTTTCTCCTAAGGGAGGGGCAAGGAAGAAGGGAAGGAATTGAGCTAATGTTTTTATTAAATTCATGTGCTTCATTGGATTTCTGTAAGGGGTAGTGATGCAAATGTCATGTTAGCTACTATACCCTTATTGATATTAAAATAAAAGGGTTCTTTCTGAACTGTTTATCTATGGTGAGTAGCTAATTAATTACCTTTCAAAATATTTCATTTCAGGAGCAATTTACAGCAATGAGAGATCTCTATATGAAGAATGGTCAAGGGTTTGCACTAGTATATTCTATTACCGCACAGTCCACATTTAATGACCTACAGGACCTGAGGGAACAGATTTTACGGGTTAAGGACACTGAAGATGTAAGTAAAGGAATTTTTGCTTTGTGTGCCGCTGAAATCTTTCCACAACTAAACAGGGCGGCATCTGTTTTCTGAGCAAAGTTGATGGATGACTGAAGAACGCTCTTGCCTAGGAATGTTCTTTACAATACAGTAAAATTGTGTTCGATATCTTTAAGAGCTCAACATCCAAAACTAAGGCTAGATTTTTCTGTTCAGCTTTTTTTCCCATTGAGAACCCAAATAAGTTGGTCGGATTTTCAGAAGTCCTCAGCATCCAGCTGTCCCTCATAAGAACAATGGGAAATACTGAGGTTGCTGAATTTTTTGAAAATTTGTCCTTAGTTGCCTTTTAATTTTGATTTTCTTCCCCAGTGGCTTTTGGCTTTTTTCCACATGGACTAGATCAGAATAATATTGTTTTTAAAAAAATTAAACGGATTTTACTGTACTATAGTTTCTTTTCCTCTAGCTTTATCATAAGGTGAGGGGGGTGCTTACATGCGAAGAATAATCCTGAATGTATTGTACCTGGACTAACTAGAAAAGACAAGCTCAGCCTATTGACAAAATTTTTTTTTAAAAATCCCATTTTGCATTGTGTCACAACCCTAGTGATGGATACAAGTTGGTTACAGCCTGTTGCAAGCTTTCTTTTAACTTTATATATGTTTTTGTATGGCCTAAAGACGAGGCAAGCAGCGCTGAACTGGGAGCTTGAGTATATGTGGGAGATTGTGAGCCAAGTTTCTGACGTTTCTTCCAGCTGTATGGTTAATAGTGACATCATTGAGCAGTCTGCTAAGTTATATAGCCTTGGGTCATGGTGCTGCGACAGAGGTTTATTTTGAAGGACTTGTTTCTCTAATGAATACTACCTCCCCCCCCCCACTCCCCCCACCGTCGTAAGAGGTTACTTGACACGTCTCCTTTCAGTGTATGATGGATGTTTTTAGTTTAGCGGTAACAGTATGGAATACACATAAAGAATTTGTCCCAAAGAGCCATCCCTAATACACGTTTGAACTCAAACTTCCCTTCTTTTTGAAAATATGTTCCATTTCCTGCTTGAAGAAACTGGATCAAAGTCATTTTTCTTTTGGCGAAGGAATTCCCCCAGCCTGCACTGGTGATTGAAAAATCTTTTTTACTTTGCGTTTATATCAGCGGAGAGATTTAGGGTGAGTGACAATTGTCCCGCCCCCAGTGTGACCTTCTAAGTGATAGTCGTGTAGTATCCGGCCAGGAGAATAAGGATTTTTTTTGCACTTTCTTATCAGGAAGTCTTGATTCGAGAGATGCTGAGTAGCTTGTTTTCTGCTTACGTAAACAAACTGTATTGCAGAACTCAAGCCTTAATGGTTAATATTTGTAAGTCTCTAACGCGCTCCCCATACCAAGCACATTTGTGCTTTCATTGGGATCTCTACCTTGTAGAAATGAATGTCCAAGGCATGTCATTTGCATGCCCCTAGAGTTGATGACTTGATTGTTTCCATGGTCTTTAGTGATTTGTGTACCTGCCCACCAAGAATTCATTTTCAGATTGGCCCCCAAACGTCCGTCAAATGAGTAACTCCTTTTAATCACTCCTGACCAGATGTAAACCAGAGTTAGAAAGGCTTTTATCCCCTTATCAATTCCTTGGCGACTCCTGTGCTTTGATCTGTATTGTGAAGGAGAGGATATGGGTCTTTGTGGTCCTCTAGGCAGCAACTTTTGTACATCCTTCTTAGGCCTAAGTGAGATTGGGTTGCTTCTGTTCAGTTTCCATGGCTCCTTACTCTAAAGTGAACAAAAAACGTCCCCGTATCTCAAAACTTTTCAATGTTGGCTTTTGAGCATTATTGTTGGAACAGCGTGTCATTAAACTTGACTGACAGTTTGTCAATAACTGTTTTTTCAAATACACGTTTATCCTGCTGGCTTATCTGTAAATGCTTGTTGCTAAGGTTGTTCCCCTGGATTCTTCGTCTTGGGCTGTTCATTGAGCACAGTACTGGTTTTTGTACACGGGTTTTGGATAGCAAAAATGAAAACGTGTGGCAGTCCCTGTCAATTGCAGCAGTGGGAGGCGGGGCTTGGGAGTAAAATCTTTCATACTGGGAGGGTTAATTTTTTGGTGTAAGCCCATACTTAGACACCCGCACAGGTATATGGTCTGATTTCAGGGATGCTGAGAGCCTGCAGCTCCTATTAACTGGAATGGTATGGGGTGCTCAGCATTTATGATAATAGAGCAACTTTTATTTAGATGATTGGATTTAGGATCCTAGCTTTTGGCACCCAGATGTGGGAATTTTGGCCTTAGACTCTGAACAAGCATGTTCTTCCTGAGTTACCAGTGTATGAATCAGTGGTCTACTTTAATATATAGCCCTGAAAACTCCTGAGATTTGTAAACTCAGGGCAGTTTTCTTTGTCCCTCCCACTATTCTGTTACAAGAGTCCCTGTTTCCCAAAACCTTCTAGTCCCAAGAGGATCTAACAGCTGTGTAACAAATAATTTTATATTTAGTTTTTGAAAAATTCTCAGCTAGTGATAGACATAAATCATCGGTTGGTTAATTTTAGGACACTTGGAAGAAGTGAAGAATGATATTAAAAAAGATCATACAGTGGATCCTCTAGCTGGCAAAGCACTGATACTCCTGTACCTCATAGGAGGACATTACATGCAGTAATGTCATGGCCCTGGACCCTGTAGATGGAGCTAGGCCTGTCATTAGAGGCTTTAGTTCTGTTGCATGGGACTTCTATCTTTCATCTTGGATATTTTTCACCTTGAATCTGTATTTCCAAAACTTCTGATGGAGCTGAAGTTGCAGATGTTACAGAACAGTGTTGAGGTGAATGGTCCAGTGGTGTGACCCGTATCATTTTATGCTTGGATGCCAGGTAACTGGAATTAAACGCTGTGACTGATAGAGTTGTTAGTAAAGTTTTCAAGGAGTTATCCTGAGGTGTATGAAAAAGATTTTAACCACTGACAACTTAAAAGTCTCTGCTTTCTTTGAAGTTGGATTGCTTGAGTCATTTCTAGGGTCCTTGCAGCTTGAGGTAGCTTCTCATTCACATATTGTTATTTCTTTATCTTCTTTCACTCATCCACTTAGGAGTAGTGCTGAGAATCAGTAAACTGAGCCGCAGTTATTGCACATGTTTAGGCCAGACCATAGGTAAGCCAAAGCATTGTATTTAAATAGCCATTCATGAACAAGATGTTTGATCAATGCAGTAGGTTGCTCTGGAGGAGGATAAACATGCCAGTGTTAAATGAGGATAGTCTCTTAACTTTTGTATTTACTTTTAGATCTTCATTGTTTCTAAACCGTGGCTACCTTGCTGTTCAATTATTTTGGTACCCTCTTTGTTTTTACAGGGTAAACTTTTTATTTAAGTAAAACTAATCTTCATTAGGTGGGATTATGCAGGCTGCTAACATGATTCTTTTATTAGCATTTAGGTCAATGTGCTGAGCTGTTCAACCAGCCACATTGCTTGCAGAGGCATTTGTATCATAGGTTGCTCGAACTAATCAGACCATGGAATGTTCCTTTAAATCTGCTGGATGAAAACTTATTATTTAATTTCAATTGTTTGGATGTTAGATGTTGGTTTCAAATTTCCAACAAGATTTTTTTCCACTTTAAGCCCTGTTCTCGTAAGAAAAAGGAATACAGATCACACTGTGTTTAGTGGTAGCAGAATGAATCTGTTAAGGGTTCAGTATTTTAACTATTAAATGTTTTATGTGCAGCAAAAATATTAACTGCTATCTTGTGTTTGAATTCCCAAATGATCAAAACCAAACATCATCATATTCAGTTTACTGTAATAAGCCCAGAAATCTCATTGGTATGGCGCAATTAGTTAGCGCTTGCCATTTAAAACAACCCCTACTGTCTCTTGTATCTCCCCATATCTAGACACATTTATATCTTATTTATGTGCTCCATTTTCTTCTGCTGTATCCATTTTTAACATTCTTTCGTTTTTGTTAGTTTTGAATGTGTTCCACTACTCACATTTGTATTTTCCATGGCTGAGAAAGTGTATCATTTCTTTTGACCTTATACAAAAGGAAAGAGATTCTAATTAAATATATGTACTTGCGAATATTTTGCATGGTTTGATCTGCAACAGAGTTTGTTTTGCCTGCAGTGTCTATTTCATGACTTCAGGTTTTGCTGCAATAAGCAAAACAGAGTTCCCCAAAATAAAATGTTGTCTGATCTCTTTTGAAACCATATTGTTTTGAGCTTTAAATGAACATGAAAACCAGTCTTGAATGTAGTTGATTAAGATTCTGCTTAGGAGTAACTCTGTGCACAATGAAGTATTAAATAATAACCATCATTTGAAATGTTACTGCACTTTATAAATTATTGAGGGAAATGCACGGTGACTTATTTTCTGCCTGGCATGTACAGGTTTTGTGTGCAGAGATGGAGTGGCATGCACACCCATTATCGGCACTTCTGTAATTTTGTCCCCTAACTGTGCTTTTACATGGCTTATGCATTGTGTTTGTAACTGAAATGCTGTTGTAGAATGCACTGTCACCTGCGTGCATAAAATCCTCAAGGAACCAGAGATTTCTTACCGTAACTCCATCGGCATTTCAGGAGCTGGGCTTCCTGTGAAATGCAGAATTTAAAAGCAGGCTTTAAAGAAAGGTATGCAACCCAGGACTTTCTGCACTGTATTGTAGTTGCTGAAAGAAAATTTGTTTACAGGAGAAGTAAAACAGATGAGAAGTCTAATGTAATTAGACATTGTACAGTTATTGGCACTCTTCTCATTTGCGTTCTTACACACTTTTAAAACATAAAGTCATACCAACTTTTCTGGCTTTCCTCCTTGCCGTTTTAAATGGGTCCTTCCCTGATGCCATATAGGGATATCGCTCATAAGACTGAAGGGAAACTGGAAAAGGCTTCAGAAATTCACACATTGGTATCCTTCAAGGGTGTCCGACTGCTACAACCTGTTGGTAAAACGTTAATAGAAAAATTGTTTGCATTTTTTGACTGAACTAATTCCGAGTGTTTTTGATGGTTATTGCTAGTGAGTTGTGACATCTTATTGCATGCCGTGGAAGCTTCGGGGAGAATATTTGCTGAAAGGGAAATTTTTGGTTTATTGACAACATGCTTGGCTCTGTACAGTATATGACAAAGCAGTCGGTGCCCTGAAGAGCTTAAAGTAGAAAAGAATTTACCCAGTCATCTCCCAGTGTGCAAGAGAACCCTTCGTCGTCATCCATCACTTGCTCTATGTTTGTTGAAAAACTGTCCCGGCTATTTGGATATGTGTAAAGGCCACTCCTTTCTGTTCAGCCTCATGCAAACAAATCGGTAACAAGCCAAGGTCATTTTGCTAAGGTTCGCCCATTCCTAGAACGCTCCCCAGGAAACTAGCCGGTACTGTGAGCTCTCGTAGGCCCCTTTTCCCTCCTCAGGGAATGGACAGGTGACTCCTCAAACAGCCGACAGCCTGGTGAACAGGTGTTAGCCTCTTCACAGGCTGTTTTACAAATGGTTTGCCTGTGTCTACTCACTGAACCTCAGAGCGGAGCGTAACTGCAGTGGGCACAGGCTGCCATGATGTGAGTTACGCATAAGAGTTTAATGCAGTCAGCATGATTTTTGATATTAAAACAAGACTGGTATCTATTGGCAGCAGCATAATTACAGGAAGAAAGAAATGGCATTTCATCCAGTCACACGAATCAAGACTCCTGAGGGTGCGTGACACAACAATTCATTGCAGTGTTTGCTCAGTTGCACTAATATAAATAATCCGAGAGCATTGTCCGGTATATTTATTGTTGTAGGAGTTTTTCCATTTGGAGCACACAGAACTGTTAATGCGCTGTCTCTTTTCCCACGAGGAGAGCAGGGCCGCACTGTGTGTAGAAAGCCAAGGAAATTGTTTATAATTTTCTTTTCCTAGGTGTGTGCAACTAGTTCTTTTCATTCCACATCAAAGCAGAGCTTGTCAAAGGTGGCCTCATTTATTTTCCATCACTTGACAGCGAACTGGTGGTTCACTAGAGCCAGCAACATTCAGCATGTATCTCAGGAAACATGCTGTGTACCCTGCTGTCTAAAACCAGTTAAGAGGACAAGCAGTTCAACTTCTTCTCGTTTAAAAGTGTTCCAGTAATAAATTGGTTTTCCCCTCAAAATGAACCTTGTTCAGTGTAACCTTCGCATGATAGGGGAACACTTCAGTCTTCCTGCTCACTCCATTGATGATTTGTTAATAGCCATACTTAGACAAATCAAAGCTTCCAAGAGAAACTGCAGAATTGGAATTCATTTGCAGATTTGACACAGGCACCTTAGGGCTATATAGGGATTTCTGCTTTTTTTGCCCCCAATACAACAATTTTGCTTTCTTTTTACCTCACCCCCCTCTATATGTTGTTCTCCACTGTTTGAATCTAAACATCTGTTTTGATTTGTTCTAACACTCTGACCTGATCCCGTGACTTAGCTTCCCTGCATTTATTTTCCTCCCATTCATCTGTAGTTTTCCATCTTCAAACATCTGACGCCGTGGGATTTTTCTCCCACAAAAGCTTATGCAATAAATAAACTTGTTAGTCTTTAAAAGTGCCACAAGACTCCTTGTTTGTTTTCCATCTTGTATATTATTTCTTGTGCTTCAGTCATGTAGCCCTGTCAGGCACAAAGGGTGATTATTTTGAAGAAATCATTTTTGCCAATAGTGGGTTTTCTGGGCCAGTCCAGTTACATATGGAATGTGTCTGTTAGAACGGTGTTTGCTCATATGATTCTTATTTTTCTCTCCATGCAGGTTCCAATGATTCTGGTTGGCAATAAATGTGACCTGGAGGATGAACGTGTAGTTGGCAAAGAGCAGGGTCAGAGCTTAGCAAGACAATGGTGTAACTGTGCCTTTCTAGAATCGTCGGCGAAGTCTAAAATCAATGTTAATGAGGTAACTGCTCGCTGTTCCATCGCTAAGCAATCAGGGATCAGTTTTGTACTGTCTGTCGTCTGGCGGCATGACCCCTGCATGAACATCAGTAATGTAGTGTGCCGGCCATTTTATGCGTCTAGGGTTAGGGTACCTCTGGGGTCCTGATCTTGGGGACTGTAGCTGAATTCATTTCATTGTAGTCAAATATCCTCAGTCTCTCCAAAGTACCGAAAGGTCACATGTGTCTGTTTAAATGGCTCCTGCACAGCATTGTAGTCAGAAGTGGGGGGTGGAAGTGGTAGAATTTTGCCCCAAATAACCTTTTATCAAAGAGGGTCTGTAACCTCCTAAGAGAGCTATCTTCTGACACTGGGGTTTGCTTATTTCCCAGCGTGTTACTAGAGCAGGTGTTTGCTCTGCTCTAAACTCATTTGCTTTACGCCGTTCTGATCACCTGTCTTGCTGCCCTGCCAAACAGACAGACACCTTTCCTCTCTCTGAAAGGACGAGTCCATCTCTCTTTTCTCTCCTGCCGTGGCCATGTCCTAGCACAGGAGTGATGTCAGGCCAGTTCATGACAGGTTTAACTGGAAAACACTTGTGCAAATAGACCAGCCTCCACTGTTCTCCAGCACTACAGAGCCAAGGTGTCGGCCAGGGAGGGTGAAGTAGCCTCGCTGTGGGCCCATATGGGGGATGGAGGAGCAGGAAAAGCAGTGGCCCCTTGGATTGTCAGATAGTGTGACGTGCACAGCACCAAAGCTAACAAGTCGGAAGGGAACTGTGCAGCCCCACGTGGCAATCAGAGTCAGCCCCAGAGAGAGCTCAGCCTTGTGTGAAAATTCAAACTGTAGTAAACCGTGGACCCCACTGCATTGTAAATGATACCGTGACCCCAGTGTGTCAATTCCAGGGTATTTCACAGTGGGCTACACAGAACAGTCAGAAAATCTTCAGTCTTATGGAAAATGCCTACCATTTCCACACTCCACAGAGAGGTGACTGAGCATTTTATGGCCAGAGGTATCTTAATACACCAGAGAACTGCGCAGGAGGGAGAGATTGCCTTGTACCCAATGACTGTGTTTTGCACAGTCACTGACGAGTGACATAAAATCATCCCTAGTGACGGACCCTGATATTTCCACCCCCCCAAATGATTATTCACTCCACTAGCACGTCAGAAAGAAGATGATGATAATGGAATTTCTTCCCTACATTGCACACTGCATTCAATGGGGCTCTCTAGTTTTCCACAGATTTGTAGCCTGAATCTTTATGTAGTTCAGGCAAGTATCTGAACCGCCAGTTACCCACTGTTGCGTCTCTCCCCCATGCGTTTATACAAGGGTCACGGCCATGGTATGTAC
This sequence comes from Pelusios castaneus, assembly GCA_007922175.1. Classification (NCBI taxonomy): domain Eukaryota; kingdom Metazoa; phylum Chordata; order Testudines; family Pelomedusidae; genus Pelusios; species Pelusios castaneus. Next base: position 1,634,081 of record ML685932.1, on the reverse strand, counting down.
GGTTCCTTCGACTCAGAAATGGCAGCTTAATCAGTTTGGAGAAGTTTGTCTGTATCAGATGTGCCCGGCATCCGGGGCCCCTATCCCTGTGATATCTGAGCCTGAAGAGACATGCTGCCACAGGACTTTCCATTCGTGGATTGGAGACAATATCAAAAATGTGTTTTCATAATCTGGTTGTGACAAAGATAAAAGCTGGGAAAAGCAAAGAAAAGGAACACTCCATTTCTGAAGCCAGCTATTGCGCTACATTTCTTTAGGCTCGAGTCGTTGATTGGCAGAAGAGTTGGCCGTAATCTTGATTTTTCTGGCTAATGGTGGATTTTATGCTCTTTAAATTTATTAAAGTATGGATGGTGGGGGCGGGATTAAATTCCTTGTGTCGTTATCTGAAACTGTAATGTAAAACCTTTCACGTACACAGTAACTTTTAAGCAATTGCTTTGAAAAGCTGATGCTGGACATACTCAATAGCAGCTCTTCAAAGATTATCTTTCTCGTGGCTTATATACCTTACATTTAGCTGACTCTCTTTTTAAGGGAAATTCCTGTGCAGTGATATTCTATGCAGACGTTTAGCTATAATCTTTCACGTCCATTAAAAACAGTGGTGTGCCAGATTTTTCCAGAGTGACTTGTGATGGCTGAGTATCTCATTTGTGCCTGCCTACCTACTCTTGTTAAGGACGTTTCTTTTTCAGAGTGGGGGTGCCCAGCACTTTCAAAAGTTGTCTCCTTTAAGAAGTTTCAAGTTGGGTACCCAAAATCACTCATCACTTCGGAAAAATCTTGGCCCCTGGCTTATACAGACTTAAATACTAGAAGTTAAATGTCACTAGCAGGGAAAACGCCAGTTAGCGAACTTTCCTTTTCCTACTAGAAATGTCCAAACTATTCTTTAATATCCAAAGCATGTCTAGCTGTTAGGAACAATCTGGTTTGACCTTAATGAAGTACAAATTACTGGTTTTGCCTGAGACTGAGAACATAAAACAGCAAGAATAAACCCTATGGGGCGGGAGTGCGAGAAACGTAAATGCTGCTAAGGTTTTATTTTTAAAGCTTGAACGTGATGATGGCTTTATCCTTTAATTTAAAACCATGTGGGTAAGTTAATGTTCAGTGCTTTGTAGGAGATATCAGGAAAATATCAAATTTCCAGATGTTGCGGTTTTCTTGTCTTTAAAACTCCTAGGAGTCAGCAGGCATTTGTGAGCCACTAGCCGCATCGGGAAAGGAAAAAATAAACAATGAGTCGGGTGGGGTTTTCCATGGGGATGAAGAATCCTCTTTGATGCTGTGACGTGAGCGCTCAACATCCCTGCAAAGCTAGATTTGCCATGAATAACCTGTTGAGTCATTGTAGACAGAGGAAACCCTAGCAAAAGCGTTAATAGGAAATACACTTATCCAGCAGGACAACAGAGTCCAGTGGCACTTTTAAAGACTAACAGGTTTATTTATCGCATGAGCTTTCGTGGGAGCCAGCAGTAAGGACACATGAAGACTGGTGATATAGTCAGGGTACCCCTGCATTAAATTGATCTTCAGCTCCTTTGTCCGTTTCCTGCCTGCTGTAAAGGATGCAACCTTGCTCTGACATGGAGCAGGTGTGGCAAAGGTGAGCTTTAAGCCCCCTTTGCACACCTCATGTTGACCCATGCTCTGTCCAGTTTCTCTCTCAATCCATGTGCTGCTCCTTAGCTTGTCTAATTAAACATCAGCTTTTGTTCACAGCCGTCAAGGAAAAAGTACCAACTTGTTAACCAACCCAGTTAGATCGCTATAGCGTTGAAGTGTTACGTCTGTGACTTACGGTTTCCTAAGCACACCTTTCTTTTTCAGATCTTCTACGACCTGGTCAGACAGATAAATAGAAAAACACCAGTGGAAAAGAAGAAGCCTAAAAAGAAATCATGTCTGCTGCTTTAGAACCGCATCATGCAGCAGCTCTGAGCCAGGTATGAAAGAAGGAGGTGACTGTCTAAGACCCAGAGCTCTCTCTACCCTCTTACCCTGTGCTGAAGTCTAGTGGCTGCCTTGTGATCTGACACACTGGTGCAGCCTTTGGTGCTATAAGGACCATCACAGATTGATGTGGGAGGGGCAAGAGTTTCAATTGCAGAGAAATGAAAAGCTGCCCACCAAAAAAATACCAAAATTGGACATGCGCTATAAATAATCTTCCTGTATATCTTGGCAAGATGCTCTGTGCTACAGTCATTGTTATAAAGTGCTCCTGAAAGGAGACCATCATTTTCTTAAGTTTGATGTTTTGGACAGGAACGTACCCTTAGCTGTGATACCCCTACACTGAGATGGGTGTTACCCAGATTGCATGCACTACACTCCTAGGGGTGCACCACTTTATAAATCCTATCCCCTCAGTTCCAGAAACCGCTTCATTAGCCTGGAGAGTTGTCAGATTGCAAGAAAACCTTGCAGTGTTGATGTTGCAATGCAGAGCTCCCTCTGTCGCACAACCCCAGACAAGCAGGTGCTCTTGCATATGATGTGAGCTGTGGGAGCCCCGTCCAGCTGGATCAAAAGAGTTAGACTTGAGGCAGCATTAATTCCACATAGCCAGTGACTGCTCTGCGCTTTCAGTTTCCTTCAAGTTATCTTCAGCTTCACTGGTGGTGTGTCTTGCATTCTCTTCTTGGTCTATCAGTAGGCGCATGTTTTGCAGTTCTGCTAATGTTGCACACGTAGAGTTTATCTGTAGAAGCAGAATCTCAGTTTGTCTCGACGCAGCCATGTATCTTTGGGGGGAAAGCGCTAACCCCCAGAAGATTTCTAAGATGTATTGTCTAACCCCCAGAAGGTTTAATTTCTGAAAATTGCATGAATCAATGGTCGGTCCTGGGTTTCTGTAATCTCTACACCTCTTTTGTACTTGGTCCATGAAATGTCTTTTCTTTGAATAGCTCTCAGATGACTATCCTGCTGGTTTCTAGTGGCCAGGGCCTTTTGCAGTTACCTTCATTTCCTTAGTGATTTGAATGCCAGCCTCTAATGGTTTACAGGCTGCTGGTAAAGGGGGGAAAGTAAAAAAGTCAATCGCATGGTACAAATAGCACGCTTTCCGGATACTTGGCGTGTTTCCTGCATCTCAGGCAGTGGATTTGAACTGAGCCAGCGTCGTCAGTCACGCAGGCTCCGTCCTGAACACGGCCTTCCTCTTGACTTGTAGAACTGCGCTGGGCTGGTCTGTGAGCGCTATACGTTAAGCCCCTTGCTGCTGGTCTTTAAACACAACAGCTTTGAGCTAATATCTTCGCTGTGATGATCGTTCAGGCGCATGGCAGTCACACATGTAGCAGCAGTCCAATGAGTGCGCACTCAGAGACTGCATGCTGCTGATGCTGTAAATTACCGGTAAAAATTGCTAGCAGAGGAATTGGTGGTAGTTTTGTGTTAATAGAGCTGTCTACATCGGAGACAGAGATCCATTTTCATTTATTAATTTAATCTGTTTGTTACAACCCAAGCTTTCAAGAGAGAATGATGTCACTAACCATTGCCCATTAAAAAAGAAAAATCAAAGGGGATGTTTCTAGTAAGATAATCACGTTGTTAATGAAATAACAGCACAGCAGCTCACTTTTTTTGCATTCTGACTTCCCAAATCAGTGAGTAGGTATAAACCAGATGAATTAGTTATTCTCTAACTAGACCTTGGGCTGGGATAGTGGCATCCGGGTGTTCCAGTCGGGAGAGGGGCTGCATGGTGCTGTGCTGTGGGGAGACAAACACACTGAATATCTTGGTCCCAAAGCGTTTACAGACTCCCCCTCGACTTGAGAACTCAATTTTTTTTTCTCTTCCTCAACTTCAAAATACAGATTGAGATGTTATAATGGAAACAGATCACAATGCTGAAGCGAAATAAACCCTTCTTTGGCAAAATGCCATCCATTCTGGAATGAGTCTTATTCTCTGCTTTCCCTTTTGTGGCCAATTATTAGGAAGGTATCTTTGGGCCTTTCTTTAAAATCGTTCACTTCTGATGATTTAAGAAAGGTCCTAACTTCTTTTCTTTTTACACATCCTAGATTACAGGAATGAAGAACTGTTGCCTAGTTGGAAAGAGCCAGCATTCCAGATTTTGAAAAAAATGACAAAATAACAACATATCTGAAGAGGCTTCTCCTGATTTCATGTGTTATATGAAGAATTTAGATCTTATCATGGTTTGCACAAGGTCCCCGGAAAAAGAAATTGCTCTGTTTATATCTCTTGGAAATTAAGAGAATAGTATTTCTCCTTTGCAATAGCGGTTAACAGATGTGAAAATGAATATAATTGACTCTAGTGTCTAATTACACAAAAGAGCGTGGTTGCGTTTCCAATGTTAGATATTGCTACTATAATTAAAATGATTTCATATTGCCCTTTTTATCATAATTCTTCCCCATCAAGCACTAAAAATGTTCAACCATTATACTTCATATCTATATCTGTATAGATATATACTATAGGACATTTCCCTTTGAACTCACTGCAAGAAATAAGTTTTTGAATCATTGACTTCATTTTATATTGAAAAGTTATGAGTATCATTATTTTCATTCTGCCATTATATTCTAATTAAATATGTTTGTGCATAATGCTTTGGAAAAATGGGTCTTTTCTAAGAAAAAAACCTGGGATAACTGATTTCTATGGCTTTCAAAGCAAAAATATATAATATACTAAACCAACTCTAATATTGCTTTTGTGTTTTACTGTTACAGGTTAAATTACAGCTTTTATGAATGATTAAATTTTAGTACATTTTAATTTTGTTTGTGTGTGTTTGTTGGTTTTCAGGGTTTGGTTTTTACAAAGCAGTGTTTTGTGAATTCCTTCCTACCACTGCAGTAGATCAAGTGTTCTTTTAGAATAAACCCCAGGGACCTGTCTTCACACTGGCCCTTGCTGATGTATTAAATCAGACTACACCATGAAGTACAGCAGGCTACTTTTAAATACTCTGTATATTCTTCTGGATATTTAAAGATTGTATTCTGCTGAAAATATTCCTCTGTACAATTATTTTTGTATGTAAAAAATTAGTTTACTGCTGTATCATGGTCTGGGATCTTCTTGATCATTGTGTATTTCATTGAGGAAATCTTTGTTTTAATATGGTTAATCTGCAGGGCAGGAGGCCAAGAATGAAATGTTATGTTCAGCATCTCAAGTGAATCTGAGGACTGGAGAGTTGATTTTGAGTAAATATAATTGCACACAAGCTACCACCAGCTATTACTTTTTTAGACAAAACTCTCAGTGAGTATTCGTGCCCAAGAGATTGGTGAATTTGGCTTGATGAATACAGTGAGCTGAATGTGTTCTACTTAATGAACTCCCAGTTTCACAAAAGATAGGATATAGGGTGTGGAGCGACATCTCTGTGTTTGTCAAACCCACTCTTGCGTACGTACTAGCAAAAAAATGATTGATCTTGGGCCTGATTTCCCTGTGTCTGATCTACAGTGCTGAGATTCCATCACCATTGGTGACTGACTTCTGCTTTCCCCCAGGGCAGGTGAGAAGAGAACCAGCTATCGAGCTCTGCTCTTGTGACAGTGGAGTGAATCCAAGCAATCCTCTGCACTTTTTGTTCAAAAGAATGAAATAGGAAGTCAGAACTCAGTTGTAACTAAAAGATTGTTCAGGGATCGATATGCAATTTTACTGGAAACTGGGGACTTAAAATGTTTTTTAAAAGGTGCTGCAGCTGCTGAATTATGCAGAGACCCTGGTTCTAAATGCAGCTCTAGCAAGACTGCATGAAAGAATTTGTATCAGGATGGTATCGCATATGTATCTATACTGATCAGTTACTAGGAAAAATTTTAGTTGCTTAGCTGCGTCTCTTCATGGACTTGAAAATGCATTTCTGTCTTTAGGAGGACCAGAAGCATGATCCCTGGAGATTAGTCAATATCTTTGCTAAATGTACAATTATTTTTAATAACAATTTTAGTAATAAAGTAATTTTAATGTACCTGCTGATTATGGTTATAGATGTCTGTTGTACAAAAATAGAAAGCCAGCCTGAACTGTAATCAACAGAGCCACTAGATGGTGCTTTCGTATTATACAGCTGCTGTGGCCACCATACACTTCCTTTTAAAGGAAATGTCTTTTTCTCCTAAACAAGTCAGCGCCCTGTGCACAGCTCCTCCAGGCAAAGCCCCTGCTCCCTGTGAAATGGTCGGGTGTGCTCAGCGTGAGGATGAGAGCCTGCCGAGACAAATCCAGGTGCTGCATGAAGCAGTGGTGTGAGCTCGGTGGTGCTTTATCCTTTCACCTAGTAAACTTAGGACATCTTTCAGTCCCATCTGTGCCAAAACATTTAACTGATTGGCTGAGCAAAGCCAGATCTCACACAAATCGATGGCATTCTGTCACATGACATCTTTGGAACGCTGCATCCGACCTACACATTGGCGCTCATCAGAGCGCCCCGAAAGCCTGACCAACAGAAGACGCAGCCCTCCCCAACCGGCTGCTGCTGCTGGCAGAAGAATGTCTCTACTGGCCACTGCTGCTGTCCTCACATGTCAGGCGCGGCAGTTAAATTTACTGCTTGGGAATGTTGTCTGTAGCCGGATTTGTAACAGAAATACAATTTGGAGGGCTGGGGAGGTAAAGCAGGCGGTACCAGAGGGATGTGGATGTACAGAGGACTGGGGATCAGGTTGCAGGAATGGAGAAAGGAAAGGGATCTGGAGTGGAAAATGGAAGGCCTACTGCAGGCCACGGACGTGGGGGCAGAAAGGTGTCACAAAGCCCCAGCTCTGGGGGTGGGGAAAGAGTGACAAAGGAATGCAGGGAGACTCTGGTGGGGTGCAATGCATTCGCTGCAGAAGCTACAAAATATGTGACCTGCTAGTTAAAGTTTGCAACTGTCCTGTATAGAAATCAATGGCGATAGAGGAAGTGGATCATCTAGCACTGAAATGTAGTGACTTCAGAGGTAGAGCAATAGGACATGAAGCAAAGTGAGGGATGTGGATATATACAAAGCCAATGATTCCACTCTTGTGCTCAAAATCACCTTTTTGCTAGAGGCCATCTTAAAGCTAGGGTGTAAAATACATGTCTTGCAAATTTTGACATTAAGGACCCCACTGCTGGGAAAGCAAAGGCTGCCTGTTTTGCTCAGGATGTTTTTTGGGTTAAAAAATTGATGGAAAACGATCAACGTGATAAAAATGAGTTAGACTTTTTTTTTTTAAAAAAAACCCTGTATATTTTCTCATTTTACCACTGGATGGCACATGATGCATAGTATGAGAAACTTGATTTTAAAAATTGGGGAAGGGAGGGAGTAACTTAAAAAGTGTTTGAAGCATGAAATACTAGTTCCTATTTGAGATGAGCTGAATTCATGCAGCAGCTGGACGCTCAAATTTGGGGCCAGCATTTGGATGCTGTCAGGTCTAGTTCCTATAAAGCAGAATCCACTTAAAAATTCCTTGTCTATTATGTATGGCAAACACTGAGTCCAGAATGATGCCTCAATGAACTTGTTTACTATCCTATACAAAAATCTAGTGTTCTTTGGGGATAACTTTTTTTATTAATGGATTTTGAAGCCCAAATTCTAAGAGTCATCTAAGAGTTGCTACACTATTTTGATCAGCTAATGTATATTGCTGTAACTTCTGCTTACTAAAACCGGAATTGTATATTATTTCAGATGTTGGTTTAATCCAAATGTGTCAACAAGGTTGTGGCTGAAAGAGGAAATGTTTGCATGGCTCTTTTTTGCAGAAAAACAAGCTCACTACCTACGGCCTCACCCACCAACAGCATTCTGGGTAAGGATATGCAAATATATCCCCTACCTATCCCCTGATGCTTTTGATTTCTTATATTTAGCACTCCCCTAAAACTTGGTATTTAAACTGGAGAAACCTTCTAAAGCCAGGTCCACATTGTAGTTTACAGCCCACTCTACCCCCAGGAAAGCTAATGGAGTGATGTTTTCCTAACGCTAGGAGAGCATCTGGGGGTGGGAGCTGGGTGGAAGAGAAAAAACAACTGTTGCACAGTGGCAGGTTCAGTACCAATGGGAGCAGTGCATTAGATTGGTTTTATAAACAACTTTGTAGTGTTGAGAATTGACATTTTGCAAAGGGTTTGCTGGTACAGATAAGAGAAAACCCTCCTCATGTAGACACAGTTTGTGGGAGCAGTGAGTGCTTCTACTGGTCTTTATATATATACCTAACCAATGTCAGCTGTAGAATCTGCATCACCCTGCACCACGGAGATGCTGACACAGGTTTTCTGTGGCTGAGCCTCACTTACAGTACCAGAGAGGGGGCCATGTCAGTCTAGTTCCACAAAACAAACACGGAGTCCTGGGGCACTTTTCAAGACTCAATGTCTAGTTGGCAACCGGTAACGAGTGGAGTGCCCCAGGGCTTGGTTCTGTTCAACATCTTCATTAATGATCTCGATGATGGAATAGACTGCGTGCTTAGTAAGTGCGCAGATGACACCAAGCTGGGGGGAATGGTAGACATGTTGGAGGGCAGGGACAGGATTCAGGGAGACTTGGACAAATTGGAACACTGGGCCAATAGAAATCTCATGAGGTTCAACAAAGACAAGTGCAAAGTCCTGCACTTAGGATGGAAAAATCCCATGCACTGCTACAGGCTGGGGACCGATTGGCTAAGTAGCAGCGCTGTAGAAAAGGACCTGGGGGTTATGATGGACAGGAAGATGAATATGAGCCAACAGTGTGCCCTTGTTGCCAAAAGGGCCAATGGCATATTAGGCTGCATCAGTAGGAGTGTTGCCAGCAGATCGAGGGATGTGATAATTCCCCTCTATTCGACACTGGTCAGGCCGCATCTGGAATACTGTGTCCAGTTTTGGGCTCCCCACTACAGAAAGGATGTGGACAAATTAGAAAGAGTCCAGCGGAGGACAACAAAAATGATTAGGGGGGCTGGGACACATGACTTATGAGGAGAGACTGAAGGAACTAGGTTCATTTAGTTTGTAGAAGAGAAGACTGAGGGGAGATTTGATAGCAACCTTCAACTACTTGAAGGGTTGCTCCAAAGGAGGGAGCTAGGCTGTTCTCGATGTTAACAGAGGACAGAACAAGGAGCAATGGTTTCAAGTTACAGCTGGGGACGTCGAGGTTGGATATTAGGAAAAACTTTCTCACTAGGAGGATGGTGAAGCATTGGAATGGGTTACCTAGGGAGGTGGTGGAATCTTCGTGTTTGGAGATATTTAAGGTTCGGTTAGACAAAACCCTGGCTGGGGTGATTTAGTGGGAGTGGTCCTGCTTTTTAGCAGGGGGTTGGACTAGATGACCTCATCAGGTCCCTTCCAGCCCTATGATTCTATGAGAGTGCTAACCTGAAGGAAGCTCCGCAAAAAGCTGCAAAATGCAAGGTCCTATTGTTCGGGCGGGTTTCTATAGAATACAGCCCCATCCACCTTTTCTGGCCGACGGGATTTATTGGGACTCAAACTACTCCTAGTGAGCAGTAACATTCTTAATAATACATGGAATTATCTCCTCATCGCTGTGTTTTATAGCACGCTCCAATTCAGTACACCCCTAACACTTCATTTTTACAAGGCTGCTGCTCCTGAATGCTTTGTTGAAACCCGTTTGGTTGGGAGTGTGCCAGTTTTCCCGCTGGGATTGTAATTCTGGTCCCTGTTGCAAGGGCAGACAAGGGCAGACGGCTTCCTTGTTGCCCCCGTCAACTGAAGCATTGTCATGCTAATTACATCCAAAGATAAATGGTTTTAAGTGACTATTTTATTCTGTGATTGAGCCATTAATGGGCACTCCCCATGACTGAAATCCTGAAACGCAAATTTAATGAGACGGCAGGCAGAGGGGAATATTTACACGGGCATGAATAGGCCAAGCCAATTGCTGAGAGAAGAGAGAACTCCGCTGTGGGTTTGAAGGGGAGGAGAGTTCCATCTAATTGTTCACCAGAGAAACACTGAGGTGAGTACATGTGACAAAAGCGTTTCGGAAGAGAGAAGTTAGTGAGGAGAGTGTTTGGTCCTGTACCACCTAGTCTGACCAATGGCAGAGAGAGTGGTTTTGCCCAAACTGCCGTTACCCTGTGGAACTCATTGCTACAGGATATAATTGAGGGTTTATAAAAGTATTGGGCATGTATGACTATCGATATGAAGTTATAGTAAATATTAATATGACATTTGGAAGCAAAATAAACTTTTCTGGTTTCAGGGCATAAACCAACCTCTAACAGTTGAGGGTCAGGAGGAAATGTTCCCTGGGAGCATCTTAATCTGCATTTTCCTGCTGTGTCTGCTGCTGGCCCCTCGCAGAGACAGGCTACTGGAGTAGATGGACCATGGGCAGCCGGGCTATTCCTAAGAAAGAGGGCTCCATGAAATTGAAGCCATTTAAAACTGGTATGTTATGTGAACTTTTTTATTAAGGGGGAGAAAAGATGACCTTCAGACAAAAAAAAAAAAAATCTGAACTGTGGAAAAAATTTAAGTTTTTGGCTTTCCAGTTTTTAATCCTCTCCTCCCCCACCCACCCCCCATTTACCTAAACTAGTCCTGGGCTCGCCACAGGGAGCCCTACCTAAGGGCACTCAGGCTGTGAAAATGAACGTGTTATGTTTCATTAAACTCCTGCCGCTCACCAAAGCCAGGCTCTGGTCTGGAGTGAGCTGTTCGTAGGGCACCTGTGCGGCATTGGCTTTTAGCCCCTGTGGAAATAGAGGAGTGGAGCATTGCATCCCAGCCCAGTGCGCTCCCCAACCTTTCCTGGGAGCGGCCGGATGGGACGAGAAGTGTCCCACCGCCATCTGTCTGAGCTGGAATCTCTGGCGCACTTGCAGACGGTTCCGTCGCGTTGCTCTGGGGCCCTGGGCTGTACGGGTTGAATTGTTCCGGTAGGGCTGTGCGGGAGTGCTGAGAACGCCTGTCTCCGGTGCTGTCGGTCTAACAGCCGCACCAGCACTAATGCCCAGGGCGTCTCCCCGCTCATACAGTGCTAGGCCTGGGGGGGGGGGGGGGCTAGTCCCATTACCGGCAGCATGTCGCATCCAGTTTAGGTCAGTAGCATAAAACATCTGCAGTAGCCACTACCTAATGACATGCTCCTGAACATGTGCCTAGGAGGGTGCTGATGCTGGTCGCTCTGGGTCGCTTAGCATGCTGGGCGCGCTTCCCAGGTGCACTCACTGGTTTGCAGGGGGCCCTTTTCGCCTCAGCATCGTCGCACAGTGTTTGGTAGCTGCATGTGGTGCTCTGTGGGCACGGGCGTGTGTCTGTGTGCGCTGCTGTGCTAAGGAAATAGGAGGCGCACGCTGAGTCCAGGAGCAGAAGAGAGCGTGTTCTTCCGCAGAGCTGCTCTGTGGCGCATCCCCCAGAGTTCAGCCCGAAGGCTGTTGTTGTAGCTCCCCCTTTCAGAGTGCTTCCCTACAAGGCCTTGTCTTACGCTGGAGTCCTTAATGGAAGAGGTGAATTTTTTTTAGAACTAGGCTGGGGAATGAGTGTGGCAATGGCTTTATCTTTTTATCCTCTATTTATCCCCTGCTGGGAGCTGCAGGAGCTGGCTGCTAATAGCATTCAGGGCTGCATTAGTCACAGCGAAAACCTTGAAGAGATGAACATGCCAGGCGCTCCAGATTTCACCCGTTATATACCGGTATATACGGGCCTGTCCAGTGAGAGTATTTGTTAATAATGGCCCAGAACTACTGCGGGTGGAACAGCGTTCTCCCACTAGCATTGCCTACAGACTGTAAGAGCACCCGAGCCAGACTCCCCCAGACTAATCCCAGACGGCTGGGACTCATCCCAGCTTTACGGCCAATATTGCATCTAGCGCTGCGGCTGCTGTTTGCCATCTCTGAACCAAACGCTTGATCTGCGTTAAGTTGTGCATTTCCTGCAGCAGAGGAACACAGGCATACGGTGAATCAGAGCAGGGGCCCCTATTCTGCTTCTAACAGAGGCTGTGCCAAAGCTTCAGGGGAAAGGGCGAGGAAGCTGGCTGTGGACAACTAAGGGATAAAGACAAATGCTGTACAATAATCCAGCTTTCTCTATTGTCTGTATCCCAAGCACTTTACAGGGGGAAATCTTGCACAGAGCAGGGGGGAGAGAGGACTGCTACCAGCTGAGATTTGACAGGGAGCAGAGAAGCAAAAAGTTACAAAGAGTCTGTCCTTTCGAACAGAAGAGACGGGATAGGAATGGCCAGGCCGGTTCAGACCAATGCTCCATCTAACCCAGGGGCTCTCAAACGTTTGTTGCTGAGACCCCTTAGGAAATATTTCAGGCTGTGACGACCCCGCTCCAGGCCGTGCTGCTGCTGACAGAGTGGCGTTGTCTTCGGGACAAGGCACCCGGCCAGAAGCCGCCTCTTTTCTCCAGCTACCTGGCTCTCTACGATCAGCTTGTGACCCCCTTTGAGTTGTTTCGTTGATGGGTGTTTTCAGTAGGGCCTCTTAAAACAAAATGCCCTGCAAGAAAAAAGCTCCTAGCCACTCAGCCGAGTTAAGTTACCATTTCTTCCTTGCACTAATAGTCTGAATTATTTATCAGTAAAGAAATTCTCTGGTCAAATGTACAGCGTGTGCTAGGCTGGCCTGATGCACCAGTCACCCGGAAAGTCGGTTCCCCTTTCTGGGGTGGGATTAGCATGACTGCAGGCTGGGTGCGCCTTTAATTGAAGACCTGAGAGTGGCTGTGGAGCAATGAACCTACAGTCTGGCTGGGTAGTGCCCAACCTTCATGAGTATCGCTCACGGCATTCCCAGCACCCTATTTCTGCAGGCACAGGGTAAAGGCTGGGATGGATTTTCCCAGGGGTAGAGTGGAATGAAGTGGCTTTGTCCTGTGTGGGCCGGCTCTGTTGGGTGCCTCTGTTTCCATTCCCGCTCAGTGAGGTCTTTAGGCTGATTTCTTCCTTCCACCCCTGAGGCAAGCCAAGCCTAGGCGCATGGGCTGGGCTTCTTGCTGCTACCTGGAGCGCAGAGCTGGGACGGAGGCGCCCGGCTGACCTTGCTGAGAAGAAGAGCAAATTCATTGCTGCTCCAAAAGTACCAACCATGCGCAGAACAGCCAGGAGCGAGGCAGTGACCCAGGCTGGTGTGCAGATCACACGGTCTATGTTACATAACCAAATGAAGGTGGGAGGGGAACCAACAGCTCCCATTCCCAGCCAGAGGGGCCTACCCTGCACCCGCAGGCGAAGTGCTTGCTCCAGTAAAGGACGCTGGACTCCGCTGCGAGAGGGCTCAGTGGAAAAGCATGGTGTAAGCATAGTGACTTGCTGGTTGCAGTTCTGGGGCAAGATTCCCCTTTCTCTCAGGAGCGAATTTCATGATTATTACCTTGAATGGGAAGCCGAGTTCAAAGCAGTGCAGAATTCTTTGTTGTTATGTTTGCATCACAGGCCCCGGCTGTAGCAAAGTCTCGCTGTACACGGGCGGAAGGAGAGGCTGACGAGTGCGAGGCAGTGCAGAGGTGAAGTGACTTTTCTCCGGTTGCCATCAGTGCCCGGCCCAGAGCCAGGCTGGCCTCCCCAGCAGATCCTGAATGAATGCCACCTCCCCAGAAAGCTGCTACCATTTTTATACCGGGAAACAAGCTGGAGTCTCTTTAATGGCAATCGTGTGGCCTCGGCGTTCCCGTTTTAGCAGCTTCAAATGCAGGATCGGAAGCTTGAATTTAAGATATTCACAGCAGCTTCTTTTAACTGTTCCAACCATCCTGGCCCACAATCGTTTCTCCTGACCTCATATCCTGGTGACTCTGGCGCTAACGATGGCAGAAAGGACATGAAGTTGGGTGGCCGCAGTTCCCCAACCCCCCTGCCCTGGGCTGGGATCCAGGCATTGTACCACCGGACAGGGGAGCCCTCAGAGATGCGGCAGTGTGGCTGACTGTAGGGAGAAAGAGCCCAGCTGGCAGATGCTTTCCACAGCAACAGCTGAAGTTTAAGGCACAAAGAATAATGGAAGGGGCTGATGGTGCTGCGCTGTAACCAGCATTTCAGGGCTGGGCATGATCGCAAAGTCGTGCGTCAGGCGTCGGGCTGAACACAGTCTCTGGTCTGCAGGAGAGATGAGGCATTGCAAGCGTTCTCTCCGTGCATTTATAAAAGGAGTGGTGGGAGAATGATGCTATCATGAGCTCTCAGAGGAGTCCTCGCTAGCGAGAGAACCATGCACGGCCACCTGCCCTTGTGTCTCGGTATTTTAGGGGCACAGCCATAGAGTTAGGCAAAGCTGCTCCTGTAAAATCTACCAGGAGGAGGGTGGTGGTGAGGCTGCCTGCCTGAACCCCCCCAACGTACTACAGGCCACTTTTTTGATGTCTTGTACCATGCGAAAACCCAGAGCTCTCTGTTGACTGATGAGAACTGGAGGAACGGGGCCATTCTCGCTGCCGACGGGCAGAAATGAAATACAGCGCCTGGTTAAAATAATCTGCTGTATTTATTTGTGTGCCCGCAGCTTGCAAAGCCTTGCGTGGGTGTCTCTTCCCTCTTCTATTGCCGTCTGCTGTTGCTACTGGAGGATAGCACGTATGAGGTGGCCCTGGCCATTTGACCGAGGAGTTGAAAGGAGCCTTTGGTTTTTCACGTGGTAGGACCCCTCTGTAATGACAATAGAGGCTCACTGTTGAGGCTGTTTGGTTCTGGCCATATATCAACCTATTCTGCTGTGTTTGTCTCCACACAGGTTCTCCTTAAGTCCTGACTGGCCATATGCAACACCTCTTCTTGTGCTGCCTGGGCATCAAGATCTCTGTCTCCCTTCTCTCTCCTCTCAGAGGTAAGATGAGATCAGTGCTCTGCGGGGATTGGCCAGTAGGGGATGCTGATGGGGAGTGTCATGTTGTCTTTCTCTGAGCGTGGGAAATTGAGGAGGAAGAAAAGCAAATACATGGAAAGGGCGAAGGAAGGGAAGAGACCTGATTTTTGGCTGAAGGGTTTAATGCTTGTAGCTTACATGGGTGTTCAGGCCGTCAGACAGAGCTGCACTAACAGCAGACAGCTGCTCTCTATGTGAGCTGCCCACCGCAGCGATTTTCCCAAATAGACTCTGATGACCCTGGTATCGCCTGACTGTGTTATTCCTCCCAGCTGGAGCTTTGTTTCCGCTCTGTGCAGCGGGCCCCCCGGAAACACTGAGCACCGGCTCTCCCTGCAGCTCGCAATGGCTGTAGCGCAACAGTCCTTCCCATTGGGAGGAGGGAGAGTAGGGCTGAGCTGACCAAGGACCACATGAGCCTCCCTGGTCAGAGGATTCAAAGGGAACGGACCATGTCACTCTCCAGGTCTCCCCATAGCCAACAGTAGAGGAGAATTTTTGGTTCTTACACAGGACATTTCATTACTAGTTCTCAAGGTGCTTTGCAGATGAGGTCAGTACCATTAGCCTCTTCTACTGGTGGAGAAACTGAGGCATAGGGCGGACGGGGACTGGCCAAGGTCACCCTGGAGGCAAAGGGAGTAAAACCCAAGTCTCCTGAGCCGTGGAGTGACACTACGGCACACTGCTGGAGCTGGGGTTGTGGATGCTAGAGGCAGCAGTTTCCAGGCTTCCTCTGCAGAGGAGTCAGTTGTTTGCTGTAGAGCAGGTTCAAGGAAGCAGGCTGAGCCCCAGAGGGCCCTGCCACCCAGTATAAGCCCAGGTACCAGCTGCAGCCAGGGGTTGGCAAAGCAGGGTCAGATAACACAGGAGCCGATCCTGAATTCAGCCTCTGTAGGGAAAACGGCAGCCCAGTTAAACCCTGCACTAGACTGTGGAAGAAGAAATGGGCAATAGCGGGGAATGCATTGAGTAGAATTAAATGGCCTGGAAGCTCTGCTCTGCTGGGCTGCAGACCTTGGGACCTCTTTGCTTTTCCTGCTCTGAAGCACCCATGGAAACCGTTCCTATGTGAGTGACGGGGAAGAACAAAGGACATTCCACATGGGAAGGGTTGTAGCTAAGCCACCTCTTCTAGTCTGGGTAAGGAAACTTTGTTCCTCATCTTGAGGGGTAGAATGGAGGGTGTGGGACAAGAGGCGAGAGAGAGACAGGCGCTGCTGCAGAATGCCCTCAGTTCCCTCAGATTTCAATGAGAGAAGAGGACACGCAGTATCTCTCAGGACATGCTTAACCCCTTCGGGGCTAGGCCCTCAAAGATGTCACCATATGCATGGCCTGTTCTCCTCACGCCTACAGCCGTGCGTCTCCATGGACCTCCGTGAAGTTATTCCTCTTTCACACCTGTGTCAAAGAAAGCAGTCCCCTATAGATATCTATTTCTTTTTTTACACGAGCTTTGCTCCTTACCTTTAAGAAAAAGGTACTTTGAAAAATGGCCCGATTGAGTTAGGGGATATAAATAGGGCCATGCTGGACTAAAAGACCATTATGTAAGAGTGTGGTTCCTTCTCTGCTAAAGTGTAGAGGTCTCATAATTGCACTTGGCAAAGCAATCATCCATGCGCCTTTGCTGGGTCTTCCTGAACGAAGACAGCTCAGTCTGAAAGCAGCTCTGAGTCCTTTTGCTCTAGGTTATTTCTCTGCTTGAAGGGACTTCTTGGAGGCCACTTGTTCATCAGCTGTAGGCATCCTTCTCCACAAGAGTTCTGTTCTGTTGTTTCTAGACACCCTCTGTCTGGGGATGGGGGTGGGGAATTGCTCCTTTGAAAGCTTGGACTATGTAATTAAGCAGAACAAGAGACTGTGAGTTAAAACCTTGTTTCTCCTGCTCTGGTTGAGTGAACATGAAGGGAGAAAAGCACTGAAACAGACAATTAGAAAGAGAAATAACATTGCGCAGAGATAGCTGTGGGGTCATTTTGCTGTGGGACTCTCTCTTCGAACAAGTGCGGCACGCTCTGCTGTATAAATAACAGCAGCCCAGACTAGCTTAATCATCCCCATCGTTGCTTTATAATATTAATTAAACATTCCGCTGGGATTGTTTGCATCCTAATTAAACCAGGAACTTACAAAGGCTTCTGAATGCAGCCATACAAGTGTGTGTGTGTAGGGGTGGAGGAATCCCATATTGGTGGTAAACTGTGCCAAAGAGAGCTTTAAAAAAACTCCAAGGAGAATTGTAAACAAAAGGATATTTTACAGCCTATAACTACCAGGGCTGTCTGATTAGCCATCCTCTGGGAGCTGCAACACTGCTAGCTTTGAGGGCATTTACAGGGAAAGAAGCCATGGGAAATAAAATGCGCAGCTTGGGCCTGTTTTTAAGGGGAAACTGATTTTTTCCCCTGCCCTTTAGCTAGACAACGGTCGTTGGCAAAGAACCACTGATGGTAACAAAGGGCCAATTAATCTGCAGCTGCTGTGGAAAGGGGTGGAAAGAGGGACATGGAGAGACAAGAAGCTTCCTGAAATATATTCATACACTAAATGACAGGCAGGCAATAGCAGCTGGGAGACGAGTCTATTCCTCCATAGTGTGCCAGCTGGGAAACACGTAGTTGGGCATTGCGTGTTTCCTGTTCCCGAGGGCGGATAGCACCTGCCTTATTGGTCGTGCTGCTAAAGAGTCAAATGCCCAGTGCTCTCAAATGCAGAGTGTGGAACAAAGGTGAGCAATTGCAGGTGTCTGTTGCTGATGGGCTCAACCAATATGCAGTTTCTAGACAAGTATGAGCGTTGTCTCTCTAGCCTATCTAATACTCACCATGGCGTAGAAACATAGATAAGAAATGAAGGATTAAAAATAATTTTCTGTGAAGGGCTCTATCTCTGCCTGATTTTAATCTTTGACTTCCGTGGATTTATTCCCTATTTACATTGATGTGAGAACAGAATTGGGTTGCAAAGGCCTGAAGTTTGCTTGCTTATGCCCCCCTTCCTTTCTCTAATTCTGTCTTTCCTTCTGCCCTAGAGATACCTTCCTTTTCTTCGCTTTTGATAATTATGCTAATATATACACAAATGAAACAGGGCTATCAAGATCTGGCAAGCTGCCAGCACGGCCCTGTGTTGTGATGTTTGGTTCTCCTCTCACTTAGAGGTTCCAGAGCGGTGGCCGTGTTAATCCGTGTACAGCAAAAACAGCCAGAGGCCTGGGGCACCTTAAAGACTAAGACATTTCTTCGGGCTTAAACTTTCGTGGGCTCCCACCCATCTGACGAAATGTTGGAGCCCACAAAAGCTTACGCCTGGAGAAATTTGTTAGTCTTTAAGGGGCCACGGGACTCTCATTGTTCTCACTTAAAAGTTTGCGTTGATCTGGACTGTAACAAGCCAGAATCTCCCAAAGAAGTATTGTTGGGAGTGTGCCATGTTTACGTGCTCAAGTCAGCTTCTGCTTATTGACGTATCATCAGAGCCATGACCCGTGGTTAAAACATTTAAACGCGGAACAATAAACACAGAGGATGTATCATACCAGAACGATTTAAACATTCAAGAGTAGGATCCTTTGCCTGCAGACCAGTGTCTTTTCTTACGTACACAGGTGGGTCTGGCAGCAACAAGAAAGGCTTTAATAGGACGACCAGTGCAAAGGCCAGAGGGAATATTGGAAGTTAAGCTACATTGAAATTCAGAAGTTTCAGATTGAAAACACTGGCTCTCAAGCACTGGGGTTGAAAAGAAAAGTGACAAAGATGGAGCGATGAACACAGGGGAAGGCAATTACAAAAACCATGCATGAGATAACTTACTACCTTACGGCCCTCTACAATCTGCATTTAAAACTCAGTGAAAATGTTTCCATTAGAGTCTATGGGAGATGCAAGTTACATCCAGTCTTGAATGGTCTCCCTTTTATAATAACTCTTCCCATGATCGTGGAGAAATCTAATTTACATCTCGTTGAACCAGGCTAAACGTTCCTAAAGAAGGCGATGGAAAATACCAACAAAGGGGTCTGAGACTGGTGACATCCGCAGTCTAGGTGAGGGGCTAAGAATCACATCTTTCCCAGATTTTCTTTCTCTCTCTCTCATGTGTCATGCAAGGCTGGGGATCACAGATCTCAAATAAGACTCACGCAGTTGGGACGGGCGCCCTGCAGGGATGCATTGTGAATTACTTCCCAAGTGATGCAAGTAATTAAAATCAATGAGAGGGTACCCTGCTTAACTAATGTAATTAGATGAGCATAGGGAGCAAAATGAATGTAAGAACATTTTGTTCTCCTGCCTGGAGATAACTTTTAACTCTTTGTCTTTTTGCAATGTGTGCAGAGGGGATGTCTCAATGTACCAATGGCCAAGATTATTCCACCAGGGTTTGCTCTATCTTATTTAGCCTTCTTCCCAAGATCACTGAGTCCAAAGTCACCTCTACCTGCTTTCCTCAGCAGTTCTTGAATCTTGGGGGCTTTTCGCTTCTGAATACAAATATTTTTCCCCTCCCAAAAGAAAAAGAAAAAAAGAGGAGACTATTCAAAGAATGCCGCAGGCAAGAATGGGCACTTTGTTCAAATGGCAGCAGGACTCACGAGAA
Source organism: Pelusios castaneus (assembly GCA_007922175.1). Lineage (NCBI taxonomy): Eukaryota > Metazoa > Chordata > Testudines > Pelomedusidae > Pelusios > Pelusios castaneus. The sequence continues at coordinate 1,614,618 of ML685932.1, read as the reverse complement.
CATTTTCCGATGAAGAGCGAACAGATTTCTGAGACATGGAAGAAGAGAAAAGCTAACGTGGGGTAAGAATGCCAAAGCAAAGCGGGCGACTCTGAGGAGAAGCACGCACTCCGGGTCTGGTTTACGGCACGATAGTAGTTTGGCTAACCGAGTGAACTTTGTCTGCCGTTTTTTATCTCGCTACAGAATCGTAGATCGTTTCAACTTCCAGGGCTCCATCTTACCAATGGCAAAGATCTCGTCGACTCAACGGAGGCAGGACAGGGCCCCAGAAGAAGAATGCAGCTAGTTGTACCCTATGATACTGAGACAGGTTAGTTCTCCAGCAAAGGAATGGTCCCACTGACTGTTGTTTTCTTGTGCACATCAAACCTGTTTCCATTAATTTGATGCACCCTTTTCTGCGAGGTCTGGGTGCGTGACCTACATGAGTAGTGTCACTGAACTGACCTGACCTCAGAAACTGGCCCCAGCCATCCATCTTTCTGCCCTGACTCCATGCATTACCCTGAAAACCTGCCCATGAATTGCGAACTACATGCTGGGGCAGCACCCTGAGCTTTGTGCTGGGCTGTAAAATAGATTGGCAAGCGCAGCATCCCTAGTGGAGGCATTAGGCTCCTGTCTGTCCCCAACACCTCTTCTTTCCCTTCCAAGGGTTCAGTGAAAACATTAACCTGTGACCTCTGCTGTCACCTGTGGCCCCTCAAAGACTGACACGTTTATAAGAGCGTACGCTTTCGTGGGTTACGCTCGAATAAATTTGTTAGTCTCTTTGGCTGCATTTACAATTGAAAATTAAGTCGACTTAAGCTTGCTTAAGTCGACTTAATTTACCCTGCGTCTACACTACAGTTTCCTTAAGTCGACTTAAGCACCTTGCTTAAGTCGATTTAAGGAAAATGAAGTCGACTTTATTAAACCTCGAATTAATTCGGCTTAAGTCGACTCTAGAGAGTCGACTTAAGCCAGTGTAGACGTGGGGTAGCCCTAAGTCGACTTAGGGATACCCCAGGACTACACCACTGCACTCCCTGCCGGGGGAGGAGAGGGACACAGGGGGAGCCTGGCATGCCCCCCCACAGGGCAGGACAGAGCCCTGCCCACCCTGCCCCTATGCCCTGCCAGGGTCCCTGTCCCCCTTTGCCCTGTTGTACCTATGTACAATGGGGCAAAGGCTGAGCCCCCTGGCACTGCACAAGGGGTGCCCCAGTGGACCTGCCTTAGGTCCCTCTAACCCCTGGAAGTCGACTGAGGCATCCAGTGTGGACGCTCTAGGTCAACTTTGTAAGTTCCCCCCAAAGTCAACTTAAAATTTAAGTGTAGACTCAGTAAGTCGACTTAGTTAAGTCGACTTAGTTAAACTCGACTTAAATTTCCAAGTGTAGACATAGCCTAAGTCTCAAACAGGACTCCTTGTTCGTTCTGTGCTCCTTGGCTAGCGGACGTTAGCACTGTCTCCTCAACATCCCTGGAAATGGGGTGTTGAACAGATGCATGGCTGCTCTCTGGCACGATTGTTACTTGCCGACCTATAGATTAAAATAAAAATGGACATTTCGTTTACATACATAGTGCAAGAAGGAAGCCAAAAGTTTAGCTATTTTTAATTTACCTCTTCAGCAGTGACCGTGGCTGGGCTGGGGTGCAGGCAATGTGGAAATAATGCCAGGAAAGCTGTCACTGGGATGCACAGGGAAGGCGTTCTGCTGAGGTCAGCAGGGCTCCTCATCTGAGCCAGGGAGCAGATCTGCCAATGAGAGGCTGTTGCAGGCTTGATTAAGATCTGACTGCTTTAAAAATGAAAACTACCGCTTATGTATTTATAAAGCCACATCCCTTTAATTAGCCTCGTTAATTTAGACAGGAATTGGATGGCATAGAAAATCTTAGCCATAAATGCTAACTGTTGTATTTCTACTCATTACCAGACACGGCCTCAGTCCTTCTGTGGAATGTGGACAGACCTCAGCATCTGCATGGAGCCCTGTGAACTCCAATGGACGTCTGTCCAGGTACAAGTAGCCTCCAAATTCCCGATGGGTTTGGACCCTGATATTTCATTGATAGTATTGTCTTCAGGACTTTGCTCCATCCCTCCCACTCGCATGAAAGACTAACTGAAAAGATTTTAGACAACAGAGTCCTGTGGCACTTTTAAAGACTAACAGATTTATTTATCGCATGAGCTTTCGTGGGAGAAAATCCCACTTCGTCAGACGCTTTGAAGATGGGAAAGTTACAGAATGCGAGGAAATTAAATGCAGGGGAGTGTATGACATAGGATCAGGTCAGGCTGTAACAGCAAATCAAAATAGGTGTTAGGATTCAAAACACTGGGGAACAGCACAACCTCACCCTCTTCTATGTGCTTAATTTACAAGTGTAGACATAGCCTAACAGACTAGATTTGCCAACTGGATATAGCCTATCCAGGGAAGGAATTGAATGGGCTAAGCCCTTTTTAATTGTGTCCACGGAGCGCTAGCTTAAGAATTTTAATGCTAGGTTTTATTCAGGCCTCCTTTTACCCTGGGCAGTTACTGCTGAATGAGGACAGATTGTATTCATAACCAATCAGCAGTTCATCCATTCAGAACCAGATTAGTGTATAATCCACACTTTCAACCAAGGGTAAATACAAACTATATTCTAGGCCCTCACGAAGTACTCATGGACTCTCACCATAGACCACTCTTGGAGTTAAACTGCTATATTAGGGAACAAAAGAAATCACCAATATTTCCTCTTATATTTACTTGTCCTCATCACTTGTCAACTCTTTAGTACCTCTAACATGTTTATTGCTTGTCAAGAAACGCTCTCGAAGAGTACACGTGTCTTGAGGCACTCACTTTTATGAAGGTGGTCTGTGCTATTGTGTTTGCCATATCGGAAGGGCTCTTAATACAGTGTACTTGGATTTCCAGAAGAGAAACACATGTATAGCATTGTTTAATTAAAGTTGCCAGTAGTGTTAATTGAAGTCTCACTAGAGAGAGTGCCAATTCAGTGAGGGATCTTTCAGTTATTTATGTTAAAGAAAAAAAGAAATACAGCTTCTGCAATGGGCCTCCCCACTGGTAATTCTAGGAGAGGTGAGTCAGTCCACAGGGCTGGTCATATGTCCTGTGGCTTCTTTTGTGGATTCTGCAAACTTTGGAGTGAACTACACTGACCGCATATTTTAATTCTTGGTTTCAGAGTTTCTCACCGGGGGCCACCCCCTTATTTCTACTAGCTATTTGCTAATGGCTTTCGGCTTTTCAGCTCTCCAGTTCCTCTGGTGCTTCCGTTGCCATCCTGAAGATGGTGACAGTTTCTCATAAATTTCTTCAATGTTTTTCTTAGTTGGAGGGTTTTATGTTCCATTCGTTTCAAGGACAGTGTTTCTGTATTCTTCTGTATCACCCAGGCTATCAGCTGGAATTTTCCTCTTTTTGCAATTTCCTTGAAACATCTCAAAGTTGTACTTTAGTGAGGTGCTCATGTTTTTCAGTAGTCCCTTTCCATGTTAGGCCATACCATACCTGTTATTTCTAGCATGCGGCAATCATTTAGAGCAATGGTTTTCAATCTGTGGTCTGCAGACACCCCTCTTTCTAAGCTTCTAAGGAAGTCTGCACTTCCATCTAAATGAGGAAAGATTGACAACCACTGATTTAGAAAGAAAATAAACAGTGTCCTTTCTATTTTTCCAGTGTTAGTGTAGCTGTGTAAAAATGGATAAAAGAAAAAAAAACTCCTATCTTCTGTGGACAACACTCACTATTGGATTTCTCGGTCCTCATTCTCCAAGGAAACCTGCACAACTTCAAAAGATGAACTCTGCTAGATACCCAAGATCAGGCACTCAGCAGAGACATGCGCACTGCCTGAACCCAAGTGTCTACTCTGCAGTTTTTTCTAATTCCACATTTGGAGCCCAGAAAGCCCAAATCAACCAACTCAATCAACCAACTCAACCAACTATAGCAGTGTTGAGGTACCCTCTGAATACTTTTTCCACACCTGAAGAAGAGCTCTGATAGCTGAAAAGCTTGTCTCTTCCACCAGCAGATGTTAGTCCTATAAAAGATATTACATCTTGTCTCTCTAGCATCCTTTATAATTCCTCTAAAGTTAGTAGAACTATGCCATACGTTCTTTGATTATATATAAGCAGTTCTTGTCCTTTGGAGCTTACAGTAGAACACGAGACATTATTTTGAAGGAACAAGACAAATTATTCATGGATGGAGAGGTGGTCTTTGAGTCATAAGGCACATGTGTGTACTGCTTCATATTTGGGGTGAAAGCCAGTTGGTTTGGATTTCTTAGGGTTTCAGGAGGTTTGGTCTCTGGAAACTTTCGTTTTTCTGGGTCGCCTGGACCTTATTCCTTAAACAGCTTCTGTTACTTAATTCCATCTAGCCAGAGAGTGAGATGGGAATTCTGTCCACATGCAAATTATGAGTCGTTCAAGCGTAAGCGTTTAACAATATCTTGAAAACTGTATTAATCATGTTCCAAAGGGGTAGCCGTGTTAGTCTATTGCAGAGAAACCGAGTCTTTAAAAATACTGTAGGACTTTGTTTGTGTTAATCACCAGAGCTTTCATTCTTGGAGAATGTGGATTTCAGCTTTAATGAATCTGAGATTCTTCAGTCAAGGTGACTTTTGCTTTGGGAAGAGCGTGTTCATCTTCCATGGTCCCGAGTTCCTGTGGGAGGAAATGAGGTCTGGAAGAGGTGATTACGGAAGAGGGGAATGGAGGATAGTTTCCCGATTACATAAGCAGAGAGAGGGCTATAGTAAGTCATTACTCAGACACATTCTAGCCATATTCGCTACATGAAAAGTGCTGCAGAATTGCTAAGCAGCAGCCACTTAAATACTGAGCTGTGCCCCACACAGAAAAACGACATAAAAGGAAACTTAATTTATCTTCCTCTGAACAGTGAATTTATAGCAGCACAGAGGAGAGATCTGGCAGAGCAGGGGCTCTCTTGTAGCTCCCTAGCAGTCAAGGATGGAGGAAGCACAACACTGCTTTGCCAGCAGTGACTTGCTCCAGTGATCAATGTCCGGTCCAGAACTGCTATGGTGATGGAAGGGGAAGGGGTGCACAAGGGGTGGTCGGGGAAGGGAGCAAGGGAAGAACACATCCACCCTCCAAACAAACGTGAGTTAATTTATTGTACTGAAAATATTGGCTGAGCCACTCAGCGGCTGTAAATTAATGTCACCAAATAATGGATCCATGATGATTTGCTATTTACAAGAGGCCCTGGCCCCTTCATTTTAAAAGCAATGAGCACAGAGTGGAAAATATTCTAAATTGCAATTTACATGGCATGTTTTCATTGCAGTTTTGATGGCGGTGGGAGAATGGAGAAAAAAAATGGTGAAAATTACATCCTGTTTTTCACCCAGCTTTGAACAATATGAACTGCGGGCAAGTGCGAAGTCCGCCTTATCAAAGAGCCAATGATAAAACACAAGCACCTGGAGGCCTCCACATCCTTTCCCCACCGCAATCAGAGGGAACAAGTATTACCAGAGCTGCACCATCTGAGCGATGAAAATAAGTCGCATGCAGTCAGCAAGGAGGGAGCTGAAAAAGTTATTTTTGTCTTTCCAGAGGTACCAGGTAAGCAATGACATTCATTGCATAATTCTCCTGTGGAAGTTAGCATTGTCGAATGGCGTGGACAGTGAGATAATGGGATTTCCAGGCCCAGCTCCCTGGCTTGTTGTGGGTCTTTCTGTATGTTTTTAGGACACCTCCGGCACACATTCCCAGACAAAAAAAGTATGTTCGGGTGGCATTAAGATTGGAAGTAGGATTCAGTTTTATCCACCAGCCCCTCCGCATTCTTTGTGAACCAGCAGCGGAGTCCTAAAGACATAGACTCTCTTTCTTCAGTGCTAATCTTTGAAAGAGAAATGCATAAAAAGAAGCTGTAGGTAAATTGCTGGAGAAGAGATCAAGAATTTTCTGCCCTTATCTTCATTGGGAATAAAGGTGTGATCTAACACTAGGTCAAACCGTTGCGTAGATGATGTTTGCAAGCATATTAGCAGATCGAGGTGAAATTGAGGCTTCCCTCATAGTCTTTACCTCAACCTAATAATGTGAAAACTGCCTTGTCCTCACTCGGATTTTATCTCATGTTCGTTACCAAGAGTTAGCTAAGATGAGATGAGAACATACCTTTTCCTCTAGTGAAGATGTATCTGCGGAAGTACCATCTTGCGCTGTGATCCTGCTAAGATGGACAAGTCGAGCAGAGTTGTGCCTAGACAGGAACTGTGGGGCAAATGTAGTTGGTGGAGGAAAGAGTGTGACTAACTCAACAGGCGGCATTCATCCGTGTAGGTCAGCAAAGGGGGTGGAAGGATATCAGGACAGAATATTGGGCTGCTTTATGTTTTCAGTGAAGACATAAAACTCACGTCCTGATGGCTCTGGTAATTAGCAATACCATGGCACGTTGATACAAGGAGGAGCATTTATTCATGGTGTCATTCCCAAATTCCAGTGTTGATAATTACGTGCTTCTGACTTAAATCTCCCCAGCAAATTCAAGAGGGAATTATTTTTCTCCCCTTCCAGTGCTAAATTGTTGCTGTTCATTGTTAATCACTGGCCACATTTCATGCAGATGTGACGCCTTTTCAGTGCCGAGTGAACTAATCCCTGTTTTGTCTGTCCTATATGAATCAATTTTTCAGTCTCGCTCCCCGTTTTGTAAAGCACTTTGTTCTTTGAGATGAAAGGCATTGTAAAAATGTAAAATATTGGTATTGAAATTGACAAAGGAGCTTTCCAAAGGAATTATTATTACAGTACTTTTAGGTCTGTGGTTATTTTCCTTTCAGACATTAACTCTCTATTTTGGTAATTACCATAAAATGATACTGATTTTGAAGGACTCTTAGGCAGTAATTGGATGCTGTGTGCGTAATTGCACTGGCCTTCCATTCACAGAAGGAGAGACATATTTTCAAATAATAAAGCTGAAAATACCACTAACTAAGTATCTTTGTATAAAGTCCTAAGTGTTGCGAACTACACTTTGCTGAATCTCCTGGTGGTGAATCCTTCAGATTGTGACAGACATTATATTAAAATAAACAGCAGGTCAGTAAACATGATACTTTTCCTTAAAATCACAGGACAATCTAAAAAACAGAACACAAAAAACCTGCCCTTCTCAATCCATTGCCATGATATCACCCCCATTTTCTCACTGTGCTGGTGACATTTTGAGCTCTGGTACATCCACAACTTGAACGCTGCACCTAGTTCTGGTTGTCCTAGCTCAAAAAATATATTAGGGTTAGGGTACAGAGAAAGGCAACAGAAATGCCCAGGGGTATGGAACACCTTCCACCTGAGGAAAGCTGAAGACTAGAATTGTTCTGCTTTCAGAAGAGATGTCAAAGGGAGGACGTAAGAGAGGTCTATAAAATCAGGAATGGCATGGAAAAAATGAAGAAGTAGCAAGCGGGGAGTGGAAACTGGCAAACAATAGCAGGCAAATGGTGGAAGTGCATTTCATTACAGCAGGGTGAGATGACATTAGTTTACTCCTAAATGGAAGAAAATGGGGTGCGGGAGGTACTTCTGGAGGACGCTAGAGCAGTTGTTGGTGTTTAGGAAAATGGCAGGGTTTTCCCGTTTTATAGGCAGCACTCAAGTGTTTCACCTTAGACATCTTCAGAAAGATTTAGTGGCTCTATCAAATCTCCCTGGTGAGAACACTTTTGCTTAGCATTTCCAGGTAATGCATTTAATTGTCTAGCCATTCATTTCATTTTCCTAGCCATTTGCTCCCCACTTTCCAGCTGCATACAGGTTGTTTGCTCTCAATCACATAAGGAGATACTTTTGAAAGAGGGAATAATTTATGTCACCTCTGGAGAGCCCAAGTGTGTTCCTAAGGACAATGAGACAGATCAAAAAGTTACCAACGAAGAATGAAATGGAGTCTAAGCCAGAGGTGGTGACCTAATAAAACCTTTTCATCTGCAGGGCTAGAGTGTTAGGAGACGCAGTGAAAAATGAACTCACCTAACTGACACACACAATTGCAGTGTCTGGGCAGTCAGACCGAAGAGCCGAGAGAATAAATGACCGACTAGCTGCATTTGCAGCTGCAGGCAGGGCCACCGTGGTTTGAAAAGAAGGGAACAAAGTGCAAAGATGAGAATGGGGGGGGGGGGGGGGGAAATATGAACAGGGAGTTGGGAGAAATGCAGCCAGCAGGCTGGGATAAGACAAATGAAAGCAAAGGAACTGTTCAGAATTTGTGTGGAGGGGATGAATATTGATGCATCCAGCTGAGAACAGATAGAGACCCTTCATGGATTAATGTATTCCCCAACAGTGAGCCAAAGGACTGTGTGTTCACCGCACTGAAGAGTGGAATCCTCCTGCCTATATGGTGGCAGGATCCCATTTCACTAATTTCCAGTGGGGTAGCCAGGTTAGTCTGGCTCAGCAAAACAAACAAGGAATCCTGTGGCACTTTTGAAGACCAATGAATTTATTTATCGCCTGAGCTTTTGTGGGAGAGGTCTCACTTCATAAGACTCTTGTAATGATTTCAGTCACTCATAGTCTGGGCCAAAGAGATGAAAGGCTGTTTGTGCCATTCCTGATCTCCCGATACTCCCAGATCCCTCCAAATAATATTCGCAGTCTCCAGGTGAGTGTTTTAAACTATGGCCAGTGCAAAATAATATGCAGAAGTCCCTTAATTGGCCTCACTAGCCAGAGAGCCGACAACTGGCGCAATCATTTGAGCAGTAAAGCACCCAGGCAATTATTTCCTCCCAGTGGGAATCTGTTCTTTCTTCTCCCTCTTGCTCCTTTCTTTGCAACAACCATCTCTCTTGAGAAAACTACCAGAGGTGACATTCCTTTATTCCAAGGTGTCATGAGTCGGGTTTACCTCCACACAGATTGCCACTGGCAATGGATACACCGCATGTCAGGAACTAAACCGGAGCAAAGGGACTAATTAAACTTGACAGAATGTCATGTTCATTATCCCTCAGTTCCAAATGTCTCATCACTAATGTCAGCCTGATGTTATGAACGTAGCCAAGTCCCCTGGGAAAGTCCAGCCTGAATTGCCCCCTCATTCCATTGAGGATACATGAGTAGAAGTGTATCCCCCTTAATTGGCTTAATGGTGGGATCCATATGGCCTATCGTTGCTAAAAGTCAAGGGAAGATTTCCTTTTACTACCTAGCTTGGTGAAATATTCATTACTGGCATGTCTGTCAAAGCACAGTAGGCTTGCTAGACTCTCTTTTGGCTTTAAGAAAGGGTTTCTCTAAGAGTAAGTCACTGGGTTTTTAATTTGAGTTAAGCTAACCTGGCAAGTTGGCACAATGCCCAGATGTAAGACCCCAATTCAGGCAAATCTCTAAGCACGTGCTTAGTGTTAAGCACCTGCTTAAGCCTCACGGACACTGACGAAAGGTAAATGCATGCTTAAAATGAAACTTATTCTCAAATGATTCCCTGAATCAGAGCCTAAATGACTGCACAAGATACAGGGAAGTAGAGAAGTTGATCTCTGGTCTTTCAGCAATATTGATTTTGTTTCCCCCCTTTCCTGTTCAGTGAAGGCTAAGAAAACCGAGCCACTTACAGAGCTTTGCTCTATATAATTGTTATAGGAAACACTCCTGAGCAGCACACGTGTTGAGACTGCAGACATCTGAGCTGAGTGGTGACTCCCCGTGGGAGGCAGAGGAGAGGACCCAAAGGCTTACAGAGCCACCTACAACAGGAAGGTTGTAATTCTGCTGAAGCCCTGTTTCTTTATATGCTAGAGAATGTGTGAGGCAGATGAATGGAGCTGGTTCATGTGATGTAGCACAAATACTCGTCCGCTGCTTAATGCAAAATTGCCCAGGAAAATAAAAAGAAGGAAATGGGACCGTGCATTGCTGCCAGCAGGGACAGGATGTCATTTACTAATTATAAAGGGCATCTGAGAACACATGGGCATGAGCCAGAATAAAAGGGGAGGGAGGGAAAAATGCTCTTCTTCCTGTGCAGTCAGGAACTAAATGAAACCCTTTAGTGCCCCAGTGTCTGCAGGGATTCTGCGGGAGTAAAGGGAACAGATGCTGCTGGCCAGATAGTGCGTCTGAGTCTCTTTAGGGAGCCGTGGAAGCAGAGGGGAGACCTGAGGTGAATATCACTCTGGCAAGTAATTTGATACCTTAGAAACGAGCCCCTGCCTGGGGGCTGGAAGGGAGGAAGCCGGATATGTTTATTTTTAATTCACTATTTTGACTATTACTATGTGACCGTTTTTAATATTTATATACACACTCTTTGGCGTGGGTTATGTGTTATCCAGGCTGCAGCTGAGGACAGATGGTAGCTGTGGGTGATTGATGGAATCACTCTTTTGCCTCAAGGGGTAGGGGTCTGTCTGCTGTCAGAGGCCACTCACGACAACCTGCCCCCTTACTCAAAATTTCAGTGTGCCATCCCTGCTCTGCTCCCCTGGGACGGAGGTTTTCAGCCAGTGTGTGCGGCAGACTTTCTGTGGGGCTGTGACGAGCCATCGGATAGTTTGAGAGGTGTGGTAGAAGTGGCAGTGGGGGTTCAGAGGTGGGAGAAGGGCCCCGGACACAGCGACGCTCGTTCAGATTCGGCCTGACCACCTTTCTCTCATGTTGGAGGGGCAACCCAGCCAAATCCAAGCAAGGGGCATTGTGACTGGGCCCTGCCCTCCTAGGTAGCTGCCTCCTTTGCCCATGGCTAGGGCGGCCCTGTCTGCAGAGCCGGAGAGGCTGCGGTTGACCGAAGTGGACGTCACTACAGTACGATTGACGTGCGGTAGTGCACACTGTGTGTTAGCTGCTTCCCAGGCGCTCAAGAGCAGCTCCTGCTTTGACGCACTCCCAGGGGAACGATGGTTTAAAGACTTCAAGGTACAGAGAATCCACCCGCACGGCAAAAAACCCCAAGGCCTCTGCCTGGGGTGAGAATTCCTTCCCAACCAACCCCAGATATGATGATCAGAAACTCTGGGCATGTGGGCAAGACTCTCCAGCCAGACTCCTGGAGAGAATTCTCTGTAGTAACTCAGAATCCACCCATCTACAATCCCATCACAGGCCATTGGGCATATTTACCTCTAGTAGTCAAAGTCTGACAGCAGCTCTGTGGTTTTTGTGAAGTAAATAGTTCTCAGTCCACTTCTAGGGGGGCAAGAGTCCACATCAGGATCAGAGTCCTGAATCTGCTCCTCTTCCTCCCTTTAGCTGGTATCTCCAGGTCAGGAATGAGTCCCTGTGGTGAGCCAGTATGCAAGGGAACCTTGTTTTGATATGGCCTAAGCTGTACTCCGTTCCACAGAAAGACAGAGGACTTCTCTCACTGGTGCTGTCCACCCAGCATCATTCACTAGCACTAAATTCACCTAACATGTACTAATATTGAAACGGGAGAGTTTTCCAACCAGCCATGGTCCCTGAGCTGCAGCACTTTTAAAAAATCAATCCCATTACTATTTGCAATTGCAGAACAATGACCCACTAGTTTAGCTTGAGATACCTTCTAGAATTGAGAGACATAAGCCAAAATGCAGAGTTGGTTGCGTATTGGTTTAATTTCCAGTACGGCACATTGACTCCAGCATCTTGTGTTGGGCTCCGGTGTAAAAATTAGGCTCTGACGTGCATTAAACAGACGTTGACTGCAGTTAAAGGTGGTTGAGAGTGTGTTGGAGTGAATAAAACAGTAGAAAAAAACCCTGCTCTGCTTTCAGCAACATGGCGATTGGATTTGCTCTCTTACTAGTCCTTGATTTAAGGGGGAATCAATTGTTTAGTTCAATCCCCAATGACAAGGAGATCATAATCAAAGAATATCTGTTGGTGTAAGAAAGCATATCAGAATTCACATGAAAAAAATTGGATCTGCATGAAAATAACATTTTTATGATAGGGACGCTTTGGCCTTGCAGAAAAAAACTCTCAGAAATGACTCCATGCTCCAAGGGAGGCATCTATATTGATTTCAAGGAGCATGGATTTATTTCTTTGACTGCACAAGATGTTCTGTGCCAATTGGACAGGAAAATTAAATGGGCAGGAAGTCAGCCTGGTTGTCCCTTTCCCCTGCCTCAACATGAGCCTGAGAAATCCCATCACATATTAAAAAAGGATTTGAAAATAGATTTTAATTACAGGTGCATTCTGAGTGGGAAAACATCTTCTGTTTTCACTGGGTCTGGCCGTCTAGGGGAAGCCCAGGGATGCAGAGAAGCTTCAGAAAAACCACTGAATTATCTTTTAGAGCTGAAGTCTCTCTCTATGTATTAATAAACATTAGCAGTCTGATCCAGCTTCCGCTGAGATCAACAGTCAAGTGTGACAGGGTGGATTAGGCTCTGAAACTTGCTGGTGGCCACAGGGCTCTGCTACATCCCACTCCATACAGTGGCAGTGGAGATGGTCCTTTAAGCTGCCTTTAAGCTGCCTAGAGAGGCTGCATGAGACATAGCCAATCAGAAAATAGGCTGCAGGGAGCAGCCAATCAGGGCCCGGCAGGCTTGTATAAAAGGAGCTGCAGGACCAGTGACTAGTTCAGTCTGTTAGCAGGGACTTGAGGAGTCTGAGGTGTGCCTGGCTGGCTGCAGGGGTTGAAAGGGCTGGACAGGACAGGTCTGTCTGCTAGCAGGTATTGGGGAGAGACTGAGAACAGCTGGCTGCTGGGACTAAGCAGGTAGTTACTGGAAGTTACTGGGGAAAGTGAGGAAGGAGCCGGATGGCTGCCAGAACTCCAATGAGCTGGGTTGTGGGGATGTGGCCTGGGGAACCACAGAGCAGCAATTAGTAAAGGGCTACTACACTGAGAGGGTCCCTAGATCGGGACGTGGACCAGTGGTGGGATCGGGTCCCTCTCCCCAACCACTTATGGAAGTGGCTAGGTGCCAAGGAAGGAAATTAGAACTGGTGCTCCCCAGGGAAGGGAGCACCTCTGCTGGAGCTACTGGGGGGAGTTGTGGTCAGAGAACTGAGCCCAGAGGCATGAGTTGGCAGGATGGCTGGGGTCACTGAGCGCTTCAAGCAGAGAGTAGGCATCTCCAAGGACAAAGCCCTCTGAACACTGCTCAGTTCCAGAATAGAAACCTTTCACCCGAGCTGGAGTAAACGAGGGTACCGCGATGGGCCTTGTAGGAAGACTGAGATCGGGGAGCGCTGCGGTACATTTTGGACCATATTCCCAGGAAGGAGTTTGTTTTCTTTTCCCCTAAACAGTGGGTGACTGGGCTAGAGGACTGAGTCACTGAAGACCCATGTGATGGCCAACGAGGGGTACTGTGAGCAGGGAAAAACCTGCAAGCATGCACATTCGAGCAGGGACATTCGCAAGAGGTGTGTCCCACCCTGTTATGTGATCTTCCCACTGGTTTGGATCAAGCCGTAAACATTGACAGATTTTAGAAACAGAAAGGACCTTGATCATTCGGTTCATCTTGCTGAGAGTGCAGGATTGAAGCCTGCAGTACTTTTCTAACATTTTGTCCTATCTACTTGCAACTGCTCCACATGCTGAGGTCTCTCGTTTCCCTTGAGAGGCTCTTCCCCAAATAGATATTGCTGTCAGAAGCTTTCTCCTGTTCCCTTTCTTAATTTCACTCCATTATAAGATGCATCATGATGGCTGCACTAGAATGGCAGGGATAAACGAGTACGTGGAGACGGCTCTCTCCCTATCTATCACCCGGATCTCATTTGGAACCTGTGCTGCTTACTGTAATAACTCTCTACCAAATATCAATTAACCCACAATACGTGGTCAGAGTAAACTTTCATTAGTTGTTGGTCTGAGACCAACACTCCACGGTTGCCAAATGGATCAGATAGTTTGAGTTGGGGAAGGGGAATCATAACAGAGCTTTAAAATTTCCATTGTGGAATCAAACTCTTTCCCCAATGACGTGATCACTGAGCGATCTCTGTAAAACAGCTCCAGTGCTCATGCCAGCTGGGCGGCCTAACCAATGCAGCGAAAGTTTTCATGGCTGGATAGTTGACTCGCTAGACCCAAGTCAGCCTCCCGTGCAGGAAGAGACAATGTGGAACTAAGTAACACGGCTACCCCTTTGGAACTCAGATTGATGTACATGATTCATCTAGGGGCATCTAAATAAGTGAAACAATGTCCGTTAAGCAGTACAGTTCGTGTAATTGAGATCTAGAAAACCTGCCTCACTAAAGCTTCTTAAGTTTGCTTCATTTTTTTCTAATCTTAATTTTTGAGCCCTGGGGGTCTGTCTCGGAGAGCTGTCAGGCTGAGGTTTCTAGCTGGCATTAGCAAAGATGTTGTTATTTCTGCTACTCCATGCGTAACACTGGCGCTCGCTGAAGCTTGTTTTATGAGAGCCCTGAAGGAGCAGCTGAAGCAAGATCAGTGACCATTTTAGGAATGCCTCCAAAGCAATCGTCAGCTGGAGAGAGAAAGGTCAGCTGTGGTCATATGTTGTCTCGGTAATTTCAGCTCTGGATTTGTATTTCACAACTTAGCCAGTTCCGTGTGGTAGCCTTGAAAATCTTCATAGATTTGTCACTTTACTCCCTGGTGTATCGGACTGTTAGAAACTGCTGGCTGGATTTCCCAGTTGATGTGAATCAGCATGTCTGCACTGAAATCAAGGGAGCTACCTCAGTTCACACTAGAGAAGGATTTGGTATTATATGGTGAGGACACTGAATGACTCAGGAAACGGTAATGGATGACGGAGCCTTTCACTGCTAAGGAACCAATTCAAATCTGGCCCAGCTCAAAGTAACCAAACCTTGTTCCCACTGCAGCCTAAAATGGGACACCAATTCAGTCCCTATCAACTCCCTAATGGACGGGTATTGCTGATGGCTGGCTCCGCTGGTACCTTCCGAGGTCACTTCTGGGAGAAAAGGCCAGGGCAGAATATACTATGCAGACTGGAACTCCATTTCACCTCTAGAATGGGGTTGCTTAGGGTTGAGGAACTTGATGAGGGCAAAGTAGGGAGCCACCTCTACCTGTGGTTTCCCTCTGTGGGTAAATAGAAGACTCGTATTCTGGGCAACAATGATGACCTCAGACAGACCCTCCCACTGCTCCTTATCAGATCAGGCTTTTTATCATTTAAAGAAATGTGAAGGATTTACTGTTGTGTCCTATTTTCATTATTTCCCCGTTACAATTCAAAAATCTGAACAATTGTTTCTTGTGTTTTTCCAGCCAGCACCTGTCCCTGTCTCTATGGGAGCTGAAATGGGACTGGAACATCTTCCGTGCACCAGGACCAGCTTGAGGTGCCTTGGAGGGACTGTCGTTGCACACAGTGATACCTTTTTCTCAAGATGAATTGACAAATGACAATCAAGTGTCAAGAACAGCTGGCTCTGGATGGCTGCTGCAGCCTGGTCAATGGTGAAAGATGACGTCATATAAGGAGAAAGGTGAGTTATTGATGAGGGGGTCGATATCTTATTAGAAGTCTACTGACACAGGATTCAAGTATTGCGAAGTGTTACTTGTGGGACACAGGTCAACTTGCGAATGGTTCCTGTCCAAAGAAAGGAAGGGGCCGTTATGCGATGGGTGTATCAGTCCTTGCCCAAGGATAAGCATTCCACAGACCCAGGGCATCTGTGTGCATTCAGAGGAGGTGTGAGAATGACTGTAGGATGCCAACGCTCTGCTGCGTAGAGATGTCCAACCTGAGCCACCCTTGCGCTCTGTTATTCCACTTTACCATCCTGCGGCCCAATCCTGCTCCAGCAAAGCTTCCCAATTGGCAGCTGGGTCTGTCCCATTGTCCGTACAACCCCAACGCATTGAGACCAACAACTCAGTGGTGCCAAATGGGGGGAAGGATGAACAACACCCTTCAACGTGTATTTTGCACTGGCTCAGAGCTGCAAAGGCTGCAAGACTGGGGGCCGGGGAAGGGGCATTTGAAGAGAGGTCCTGTTCTAGATCAGTAGGATTGCTGCCGGAGCAGTCCAGAGCTTTGCTCTGGCTGCATCGTGGCCACACCCCTGTAATTGGACTTAGCTGGACAGAGGGGAGGCTCCTGTCGCCTGACATGCGTGGAGTCCGGTCCTGTACATTAGAGTGCATGGGAGTCCTCTGAGAAATCAACTCCTGCCAGCACCAGTTTGTGCTAAGAGATACCACAGCCAAGCAGGGCCCTGCAGGAGAAGTGGGGGGCCAAGAGCTGGTTCCCTGCTGGTTGGAGTGGGGTGCCAGAATTTGCCTATTCCCTAGAAACATCTGAATTGGTACCACTGATAAATAGGCATTGGATCAGGCCCTCACTCGTTGTCCAGAACAACACATTCGTGCATGCTTTATGCATGCTTACAGTTGGCTACCACTGAGGCTGTGATTACCAGAGTAGTGAGTTAGGTGCCTAGCTCCCAAGGAAGTCCACCTAACAGGCTTGGGCTCCTTGAATAAAATCCCACCTCGAGGCCTTTTGATGCAGAGAGTCCGCTAGTCTGTAAGGGTATGTCTACGCTAGCAATTTAGGTCGACTTAAGGACCCTCAAGTTGACTTAATGAGAGCTTAAGTCGACCTAATAACGACTGCCCTAAGTCGACTTAAGGACCGGTGTGGACAGGGAGTAACCCGTAAATTTACTTTATTAAGTCAATTTCAGGCCAGTTAAGTCGACTTAACAAAGTGGACTAAGTCATCTTAACTTTTTCTGGTATAGACATACCCTAAGAGCCCCTCTTCTTTGTGGTGTGTCTGCTCAGCACTTCGCAGAAGCTACTTTAGCCCTAGACAAGACTGAAATCTAGCAGCAACCCCCTGTTGTTCGCTGAAAATAACAGGTGCACTGTGAACGGAAACTTTTCTTCCTTCTTAGTTTATTAATCCCTGACATATGAATGGATGTCATCAGTGCCAAATTAATTCCTGTACGTTTTCAATCATTCGATCCTTTGTGGGCTTAACACATCCTGAGAATAGAAATTGCTAATAAATCTGAATGCCCAAGTGTCATTTATCATTATTCCTTTTAAAAAATGCAAGTTAATCAGGGGGAGAATGTTCTATAATTAATGTGGAGAGCAAGAGGAATGGTATTACAGTGTAGTGTTTGCTATTAACTGTTCTTACCACGCTTGCAGATCTGAGCTGGGTCTCATTAAATGCACCTATTGGCTTAATTAGGAAGGTTTCATACCTAACAAGCTGGAATCATTTAATGGAAACATCATCAAGGAAAACAAGAGAAAAGAATCATTATTTTTTCATGGAGGGTCATGGAGGAAATGAGTTAATAATTCATAAAACTACAAAAATTAAACAAATGCCAAAAAAAAATCAACCCAAATCCATCTAAAAGACCTTCCATGAGTCAAGATTAGGTGGTGTTTGATGTGGGATACCTGGCTTGAATAATATGCTCTATTGTTTTTCTGTTAATTAGAAAATATTTATGGTGAGTCCCCTCTCCTAATAACTCCGAAACATGTCTACATTTGGGCTGCAACTGTCCAAGGAACATGAGAAACCCAACTCCAGGTATCGTGGAAAATCCCAGTCCAAAGTGATAGGCTTCTTGGAGGTGTAGCTAGCCAATGGGGCAGAGACAGTTTCAATCCATTGGAAACTTAGCGTGTATTTATTGAAGAGTTTGTATGAATTGTCCATATACAGATTCCATTCTTTAAAACAAAAACCCATAAAGGGCTCAGTTGAATTCATTCAGCAGCTCTGATCTGCACCCCTTTGCTTTACTCTTCCCTGATGAATAATAATTACCATTGTATGGAAAAGCCAGAATGCTCACTAAATTTATTAGGCCATTAAGGGACAAGACTGACCCAAGAAAAGATGAGCAATAATAAACAGGCATGACATCATGCTGTCATGGGATGCACATCTGTGCACCCCAGGGCATGATCTATTTAACTTTTCTGTTCTGTTTTGCAATGTAATTGTGTGATTTGATGCCAGATATGCCATACCAGGTTCCTTTGTGAATGCTCACAACATATTCTACATAATTACCCTGGTGCCATGTTTCCTACAGCAACGTGTGTGTACAGATGTGAAGCATGTTACAGGGTTCAGACCATCAGGGCTACCTCCTGGTCGAGGCTCGGTTCTTTACAGAAATGTGGAGAGAAAAGGTCCCGGCCTTGAAGAAGCTACAGTCTATCCCCAATTATTAATGTGCACGGAGCTAATAATTAGGGGCTCCTAAGAGGTGTGAATATATCTAGAGGACCCCTTTGTGATAGGGGCTTCACTTTATGCGCAGAGCCCAGCCTCCCCCCAATGGAGTCAGAGGAAAGACTCCCATTGCTTTCAATGGCCTTCGAATTGTGAGTGAAAGTCCCTGCCCCCTCTGCATGCACAGCTTTTCCTGTGGTGCCAGACAGCACATGCGGGTCCCATTACTGATTGCACGGTTCTCCTCTGGAAGCAGCACAGCCCAGCAGCATGCTGTGCCTCCCCCAGGCGTAGATGGAGCTGTGGAAGCAAGGAGAGTGGTCTATCAGCACCGAGACCCCTACGCAGGCCTGATAACAGGATATGGGCCCTGATTTGCTCCTACTAAACCCAGCAACAAACTCCACCGGACCCAGGGCCAGGCTGCGCGGTACTGGCAGAGAAGTGACGTTACAGCAAGGGAAAGGAGACGTGCAGGCGGCTTAAGTTCCACACCACTGTGAGGAAATTAGCATTATCTGAGTAGGAAAAGCATGCCTCTAGCTGATTTTAAGGGCCTTTAGTTGCTGTATAGAGTATGTGATTGCAGCTGGATTAAGTTGTGCGCCCCCCCCCGGTTTTTATCTCCACAAATCCCATGAAAGGAGCACGGCGGTGATGCATTTGGGGCAGCTGTCAGGGACATGCAGGCACAGCTCCTTTCCCAAGAGAAGTTCCAGCTGGCTTTCCTGTCAGAGTCGCCGCCAGCCCCACTGACAGCTGTCGTTCCAGGGGCTTAAGCCTCGGCGAGGGACTGTGCTGTGGCCAAGTCAGTTCATATTACCTTATTTATAAATCCCAGTCATGGAGAGTCTGCAGGGAGCATGGGGGCGATCACACCACGTAGGAGGGACTCCAGAAACAGAGCACAGAAAATGCTTCAATGTTTATGTCCCACATGTTTATTTTCAATGCCAGCTTCCACCTTCTTCTGTTTAAACAGCCCCCCCGGGCCCTATGCTTCTTGAAAGATGCCATGCCCTCTAACCACAGGTCTGAATTTGGCACCATCTCTCCGCCCTTGCCTAGGCTGGGAGGGGATTTCTGCTGGGGCCAGACGGCACTGCATGTTTTAAATCCCCATGCAGGGAGATCAGACTGTTCCCCTGAAGGCACCTACCGAGAAACAAAACAAAGCCCGCGTAGCAGGGAAGAGTGCCCCTCCTACCCGCGACAGAGGAGTCCTTTCTTGGCCTGATGTGCCGTTCACGGAAGACGGTGTGGTGGTCTCATGCTGGGTGCAGCCGTTAATCACAGCGGAGGGTTATTATTTTGGCTAACAATTTAAAGAGATCTTCGCAGGGCTCACCAGGACCCTTCCCTATTGCTTTGCCTCTGGAGAGCACAGCCATGCCTTCGTTCCCCTGGTGCGCCCCACTCGCCCACATGTCACCAGCCAGCCAAACACGAGACGAGGACAGCAGAGGGTAGCTGCTGGGGTGGTGCCTACTGCTCAGCGCCACCAATGAGTCTCCTGGCTTTGGCCAGTTCGTGTCCAGACTTTCCAGGTCCACTTGTGCGGGCAGTGTTAGAGTCATCCGCACGTTCAGCCCCGCTGGAAGGTAAAGACCAGCCGCTCTCTCTGTGTTAAGCCCTGGGGCTGTTATACAAGTAGCTGAGGCACACTGGGAGGAAGGGGCCTGATTCACGCTGGCTCTGGGGTAATGCCCTCCAGGACAATAGGATTAGCTCTGCACCAAATTAGTGTGAGCCGAGGAAAAGAGTTGAGCCCCCGGCAGCCTGTGGTGCTGGGGGCGGGGGAGAGAAGATCCTTTATGTCAAAGGGGGGGAGGATAAAGTGACAAGTGTGTAAGCAGAAAGGCAGGCTCTGTAGTTGCCTGTGCTGAAGACAGCTGGGGGGCAGGAGGGGTGTCTGATGTGACACATGTCCAGTGCAACTGTTTATGGTGATTTTATTTTCAAAGCCCCCCTTTCCCTCCTGACCTCTACGGAGGTATCCGGGCAGTGCACGTAGTTTGACTTCAATAGAAACATAATTTAAAAATCAGCCTCTTAAAATTCAAAGAAATGAAGGGGAGAAAAAGCAACAAACCCTGATCTGGGGAGAATGGGAAATTAAAGTTGGCTTCTTGCTGAGGCGCCTGAAAAGGTGCCCAGCGTAACTCCCAGATGCTGACCAATTCTTCATTCCTTGTATGGGCAAAAGCAATGCTTGTCTTGTGCCTATATTTAATTCCCTTGCAAAAAAAAAAAAAGAAAAGAAAAAAAGCATATTCCCCCTCCAGCCTCTGCCCACTGGCCTCTTTGCCTTGGCGAGGTAGACCAGGGAAATAATTGCAAGTAGAGAACAGTGACATGAACAGCAAACACTACTGAAGATATTCCTTGAGAGGCCAGGAAATTTCGAGCACCGTTAACTGCTCCTCTAGTTAGGGCAGGGGTGGGGATGTCTGGCATGGAGGTTATACTAAAATAATGACACCAGACATTTGACCTTCTCTTTGAACAGCCCCTCCAGGAGACAGTGGAGACTGTGGGAAGGCTTTATATTTCTCCTGCCCATGTGGGGCGAGACTTTGCCCTCCAGGGCTGTAAATCTGGCGTCTTTCACCACACACAGTGATGAACAGCCCACGGGACCTGACGTAAAGCTTGTTCACTCTACAAAGCTGGGGGAGCAGGACACTTTTTGTTTTACTAGGAAGTTCACGGTTTCATTCTAGCCAGATTTTCTGGGATCACTTATGTATTTGGATTTACAGAAATACTACAAACGGTGCATAGCTATCCTTGGTTTAAAACCTAATACATGGTATGTGGTGGTAAAATTCAAAATACGCCCGACCCAGTGAGCCCAGCCACTGAATGACTCAAAGGCTATGTCTACACTTAAAAAGTTAAGTTGACTTAACAAGGGTGGGTCGCAGGGAGAAGAGAGCGGGGCACCCTTCTTGCCAGGACCCACATGGGTCCTGGAGAAGGGAGCACAGGCTGGGGCTCCCTTCTTGCCGGGACCCACACGGGTCTGGGCAAGAAGAGAGGTGCCGGGACTCCCCATTGGAGGTTCCACTGTCTGCAGAGTGCTGGAGAAGACAGCTGCCGGCACTCGATGGACAGGGGAGCCCCAGAGGTTCCCCTGTCTCCGGAGAGACAGCAGCTGTCTTCTCTGGCGCTCCGTGGACAGGGCATCCCTGGAGGTTCCCCTGTCTGGGGATGCTCCCGGAACAGGGGAGCCCCGGGGAAGAGGTGCCAGCTGGGGCTCCCTTCTCTGCGAGCCTCGGCTCCCTTCCCCCAGCCCTAGGTCGATTTAAGGAATTAAGTCGACCTAGGGCATCCACACCGCTGTTGGGTTGACTTAATAAGGTCGACTTAGACCTTCAGTTGACGTAACAGGCGGTAGATATTAAGTCGACTTAAGGACGCCCTTAAGTTGAGTTAATGAAAATCCGGTGTGGACATGGAGTAATTTAGGTCGACTTAAGCATTCTTAAATTGACCTAAATTGCTAGTGTAGACATAGCCAAAGGCCCTTCCCTTTCAGACATTTTCTCAACCAAACAATTCCCCCTTCACCTCCAATTTTCCAGTGCGAAGGGGAAATTCCATTTGATTTGCAGCGTGCCTGGAAGCTCATCAGATCAAGGCAGACCAAATTGGGAGCAAATTCCAAAGCAGGGGGAGCACTCACAGTGAATGGAGATGTTATCCCCTTCTTATTTGGGTGATTTATAACTTCTTTAACAGAAAATGTTTTTCTTTTGTCTGCTCTCCGATCCATTTTCCCAACTGAGCAATCCAGCCCCTGGAACCCACACATCAACTCGGCTAGTATAAGCCAGAGTAACGCCATTGGCTTCAATGGAGCCACACCAATTTACACCAACTAAGAATGTAGCCGTTTTTTGTTTATAATTGTGAATGTCACCCCTGTAGCTTTTGCTTTCCACACAGAACTGGAGTCCAAACAGGACAGAGAGTAGCTGTTCCAGAGATGCCATGTGTTGTACAGAGCGTACCACCACACTTTGGAAGACTCTGACATCCCTTTATTAGTAACGCTTGCAGAGTGGAACACTGACGAACTCTGTTTCCTCATGACTAAAGCTGTACACAACAAATAAACAAAAAGTCTGTTGCAACTTCATAGCTCAGTGTGGCATTTGGGTTTAAGGCCATGAAGGGTTATGCTAAACTGGTGAAGAATTTCTGGACCTCATAAAATTCCTGTGTGGGCCTGTTACTTATTACTGAATAAACTGCTGCTGGAAAGGACAAAGAGCATACAGAAAATACGTGCTAGGAAAAGAAGATCGGAAATGCAACGGGATGGTCAGGACACCAGACCTGCTTTTAGCAACTATTCAAGTACTGCAGTCTCATATAAATTCATACCTTACTTTTAAAATTTAAATATCCAGTGCTTCGAGATCAACTTTTGAGTTGCGTGGCTAATAATCCAAAACTCAGTACCCACAAGGCAGAGCAGATTTAAAAAAAATATACATCTCACTCTCTCTCTCTCTCTCTCTCTCTCTCTCTCTCACACACACACACACACACACACACACACACACACACACACACACACACACACGAGAGAGAGAATTTTGAAGCTATCACGACCAGAAAAGAATTGAATGGGTTTGGCAAACATGAAGTCCCCATGATTAGGAAGGCTCACACACAGGCTATCCAAGGCACTACTTGCCTGGAAAGCTGTCAAGAATTCTGATCATTCTCCTTAGCACCAGCTCTGGAAAGCTTCTGTACACAGTCCTTGTTCAGCTGGTGCTCTGACGTCCTTCCCCAAAAGATGATGGTCGCTTAGAAAATGGGGTTGTGTAGCTGTTGCCCTAGGGTATTCTGCAGAGTACATCTGGTTTCCCTCACCCCAGTGAAGGGCAGGCCATTGGGGGTATGGATGTGCTCCGGCTCATTTCTAGTTTGAAGCAGACCACTTTGGCAGAGGAGACAGTGCTTATAAGAACTTAGACCCACACAGCTGTATTAATATCAAAGCCAGACTGCGTGTGGTCTATGGTGCCATGGACCTTCTTGGTGCAGTTCTTGGGTTTGTCACAGCTAGCTTCTGCCTTTGGGCACCTCTCCATTTTGCTGTGAGCGGTCTGTAGGTTCCCATGGAAGGGGAAGTAAAACGTCCCCTTCTGTTTGCTCACCTTTTTGGATCTCTTTGAGATTTCAGTCTCTCTCTCTTCTGCCGGGAGCCAGCATGGTTTTTCCTTGAGGAGCCTATCTCGGTCCGGCCGTACGCTCCTCAAGAACTTTTTGAAGATGTTGGCCGTGAGGGAAAACTTCTTGTAGAACTCCTGAGACCTGCTAATGGACAGGGAATTCTCATTCTTTTCCCCCTTTTTATCCAGCTCTGGCAGATCCAACCAGTTCCCGACCAAATCTGCAAAGACGTTATCCCCTAAGACCAGAGGCTGCCGGTTCCTGCTCTGAGACATTAGTGAGGAAGTCCAGTCGTTGGCCTCATCGGAAACCTGGCATTCTCTACTCCCAGCCAAAGTCTGAGGGTTACTGGTTGTGTTTCTATGAATCTGGTTCCCAATTGTGCCCACATTGGCTGACTTGAATTTCCTTGGTGGGCAGTACTCTGCTGTGGTCAGGGCTGATGATGATCTGCTGGCAGGAGAACAGTCTTTGCTACGCACATTGCTGAAGGAGGGAGCCGCATGTCTGTGGTGGCTACTGTCTGGTGAAGTAATGGGGCCAAAGAGACTGGCAGGTTGTGGCACCTGGTTGGACCGTGCAAATGCTGTGGGGCTGCCCTCTTCCAAAGATCTCCTTCCCAGCAACCTCTCGTTCTGCCTACTGGCTCTGGGCACGTCCCTGCCATTTCGACAGCACTGGTGCTGGCCAATGCCCGAAACCTTGTTTCGAGTCTCTGAAATCTCCAACTGCTCCAAAGCTGTCTGGACCTGGAGGAGTTTCAACTCTTGCAGAGCACCCATCATGCAGTTCATCTGTTCATGCAGCCCGTCGCCAACCTCCTTCATGGACAACTGTTTGGGGAAGAAGAGAGCACAATGAATTGGTGCTTGCAGAAACCAGGACAAAAGAAGTTTGATTTTATTCCTGCCACACACAGGGAAGTAAAAGCTAAATCGTGTTCCCTTTTATTTTGTAAGCTAAACAGCTGCAAAAAGATCTCTGAAACATGCCCTAATATTGAATTATTAGGACTTAAATGTGTTATACTTGTCCTTGCCAGTTCATGGAATAATAAACACATATATTTTAGATTCTGAAGAAGTTAAAAAAAGTTTTTAAAAGACTCCAAATCCTGCCCCATTTACAACAAGAGCTGAAGTAAGCATTCGATTTGACAACACAAATAATGTTTATCTGAATTTCAGTTAATTGCTTAGCAGAACCTCTATTCATGTAACTGAATCTGACAATGCGCTGCATCAATTTTTAGATTTCTTCTGCAGCTGTTGTTTCTTTCCTGCAGTGCAAACAACTGAGACTAGAAGTGAGTGCTGTGATTTTATAAATGAACCAGCCTTTGTTGACTTTTGGAACATATGGTCCCAGGATTTGTACAGCAGTTTCTGTGACAGGTTAAAAACAAAACAAATGAACCCCTCCCTCCCCACATTGTCACTCTGTAATATGTCTTAACTACTTTGTCATGATACCCTAAATATAGATTGAGAAACGCAAGTGCCAGAATGGAAAGAAGTCCTAGAAATTTGAATAGTAACGTTGCAAAAACAAATGAGTAATCACAAGTTTATTTGCAGAAAAATCAATTATTTTGGCTACCTAACTCAACCCATCATTTGCACTCGTGTTTTCTCCTTCTACTTTAAAAGAAAGGGTTAACTCTCCATGTTAACCTTAAAATATGCTAGTTATTTTCCAAAGCTTCGAAACTGCCCTCGCTCCCCTTTCATTCTGTTACTTTCCTTTCTTATGTGGGATCTGGATCATATTCCGAAAGCGGCGGCATAAAACAAATGGGTTATACTTTCCAACAGCTGCTACCATTTTGGGGGGGAGCAGGAAAGGAGGGGAAAGCGATTTGCCAGGCTGGAGGCAAAGATATGTGTCACTGATGTAGGGAACTTGGCAGAAGGGATTATAATGTCTCAGAAAAGCTGAAACCGAAATATTCAGAAGTATACCGTTTAAAAGGCTGACCACAATCTTTGCCTGATGAGAGTTCTCTCAATGGACTGCTTTCCTTTAGCACCAGTGTACACAGGAGACTCTACATTGCAAACAATTTTGGGGTGCGGCGGAGGGGAGAAGACATCGCTTCTGCTCCCATGGCTCAGTTATTTTTTGTTTGTAAGCAAAGAATTGCAGGTTCTCGCCAGTTAAAAAGACTGCCACTCTGTAACAACCATCTTGCACAAGTGGAAATCCCTATAGCACACGAGCCAGGCACAGGTCTTCATCTAAGTTCCAAAAATCTGACTCGGCGTTAGCAGAAGTACGCCCCCTATTTCTGGAGCTTCATGCTCAAGAAAAGAAGCATATTCACCCGAGAGAAAGCATATCTGGCTCTGAAGCGACGAAAAAGATCTCTGTTCAAACTCCTAACTCCGCTTACAAGTCTCCCTTACAGGAATAGGTTCCTAGGATCAGCAAAATAAAGCTACGTCTGCACATCCTTACAAGCGACGCCCTCACTTTCACGGTAACGGAGCTCTTGTGTTACAATACAGAAGCCGCAGATAACACTATCGCCTTACCTCTCCAGATTGGCTGTATTGCTGCTTGTCCTAACCTTTCTTGCCTTAGTAATGGGAGTCTCTTTTATCTGGGGCTTTGCAAAGCTGGATTTGTAGCCAGCTTGGACCTTCATTGGACAGTGCATCAAATCCCCTCACAGGCAAATTGGTGTAATCAAGCCGTGATGAGTAACAAGGGTCCCATAGTAATGATGAGGCTGGAAAAGACAGCATATGCTGGACGGCTGTGCCGTTCACTGCATTGATTCAATTAACTCCCCCATGATGGGTGGGATCATTACAATACAGGCCTCATCTGACAGGGACCTATTAAGCATTAATATTTCAGAGACAGCATTTCTCATCGCAATGCTCATTTCACTGATGGGCCTCTTGGCCCTTGAGGGCTTAGGATTCAGAGCCATTTGGAAAGTGGTGACAACTTTTTACAGAAACTTTTCAATTATTATTATTATTTTGGTAAAATATTTTTCATCGGAAGTTTTGAACAGCTCCAGCAGGATGAATACAAAACACTTCCCAGCACTGTGAGGCTAGAGTAAATTGTCAGGGTTCCTCCAATTTTGATTGGACTGTTTATCCCAGAAGAGGATATGCCCATAAGAAACACACCTTCAGCCACCTCTGAGGTCAATCTGTATTGATCTTGTTTTACAGACGGGCAAACAGAGGAGGCTGCTTCTATGTCTTTGATACCTCTGTGGCCCTCCAATCCTGTAGCATCTGTGCACCTCACAAAGGTGCCGTGAGGACAAGAAGTGATATCTCCATTGCATGGAGGCCAAGACTGTTCTACCCTAGACAACAGTGTTGGCTTAGCTGTCACCCCGAGGCAGGAGAAATCCGCGCTGCTGAGTGGCACAGCCAAGCAACCTACATCCCCATGTAGACAGTGATAGGGTGGAAGAAGAACTCTCCTGTCAGCCTAGCTACTGCCGCTCGGGGAGGTGGGTTATCTATGCTGATGGAAGAATCCGTCCTGCTGACTTAGGTCATGGCTACAGAAGGGCTGTGGCTGTAGCTGCTTTTGCATTTTAAGTGTCAGCAAGCCCCACGAAAAGCCTGCGGATGTCTGTGAAGCCCACACCCCATGCTGCTCTCAGCCACTAGCACAAAACAGCCCAGCCACTGTCAGCACAGATCGACAATAATAACGACCAATGTAAAGCAGAGACCCTCTGCTTTTAGCAAATGCTCCATTTTCCCCTGCGTATTACAGTACGACTCTGTACTGGGCTAGTTCAGAGAGGGGTTTGGGACTAATAGCTCACAAGCCCTCGCGGGATCCGACATCTTCGAATGTCCTGTTAGGTAGGTTATATAATATGACTTGCATAACTTCAGCAAGTATAGTGGCTCCCTCTCTCACCGTGTTACGCTAAAGGTCTCTGGGGTTCTGGTCTGCGTTCATGCCCAATTTGAGATTGCATCATTGTAGCTCATCACAGATTCACACTCCTTTCATATGAAGAGTGTGATCATAAAAAACAGTGCCCAGAAAGACTGCTGTGCCCTCCACTTTATCATGAGAGTTCTTCTCCATAATGTGGACTCCTTCTATTGTTTGCAGGAGTGTTCGCTGATTATTTTCCTTAATCTGATCCTGAATCTTCACCAGGATGGTGCCTGGATTTCTTTTTTTTGGGGAGTCTATTCAAGAATAGTCCTCTGTTTACAGAATCACACAGCATCTCATCTGAACTTGACAGAACAACTATATATATATATATTTGTATCGTAACATCCCTGTAAAAAGGACACGTGACTGCCTCTGTAAATGGGATTTCTGTTTTTAAAGTTCGCCTATTTCAGTCCAGGTTAATATAGTTACTTACCAAAGCGTACATATAAATTGAGTATTGTGAACCCGTTTACAGTCTAAGCTGCATGAGTGAATGCTGAAGGGAGAACCCGTCTTAAAATGATTCCCAACATATTTACAATTTGTAATTTAGTTCAGTGATTTTCAGCACCCCACACTATAAAAATTGCTCCAGCACTTCTGCATGCCCCTGGGAACTTTCACTCCCATCTGGCTCTCTCTCAACATGGGATTCATTGTGACCACATGTGATATAAGCAGATGGCGGGCTGTCCTCTCTCTCCATTTTTGAAATAGGATAACATGAGGAACGGGGGCTATCCTGTTTGCAAGGGCAGACAATAGACTTTTGGATTGTAACTGCAGGGACAGAGACCGACTCTGCATCTTTCCACTGTAGAGTGGCTTAGTTACCAGTGGTTCCAAACCTTTTCAGTAACATGGCACACTTCATTGAGACAAACAACTCCATGGCACACCTGCTTTTTTTCAGCTGAATCGATTGGTCACAAACGTCACATTTCTTACATTTACTATGGTTACCGTCTTAGTAGAGAGATTTGCAATATCGTACATACAACAAGCTAAAGAAGGCTCAAATGCATTAATGTTTCAAACCCACCGGAAAAAAATACACGTCATCTCTGTTTTGCCCTTAGGCCACCTGCGTTTAGAAATTTCACATTTTAGACTCGACTGCTGCCTTGTTTTAATTTGATGATTAATTTTCATGAGTTCTACGAGTTGTAATTTTGGTTGGACAGAATATTGTTTAAGATGAAACGTTTGTTTTACATTGACTTTCATTACTTTTGTACAAAATTTCACAGCACACGTGGACAGGTCTCACGGCACACCAGTATGCCGCGGCACTCTGGTTGGAATCCACTGGCTTAGTAGCTCGGTGCCTCAGTTCCCCATCTGTACCACAGAGGCAAAACCCTGCCCTCTGAACAGGGAAGTTGCAAGGATGGCTGGTCAGACACTATGATCATTGGGGCCAATCTGCACTTCTGATAGATGGGTGCTGTTGTTCAGGTTCAGGGCAAGTAAGACGGTGTCATTTGGGAATCCCCCGAATCTGCATTTGTGCCCTGATCTCCAGAAGGGAAGGGTTAGGTACACCAAGTTCCCCAATTCCATTCCCCAGCAATAGGAACTTCTGGTCTGTTTGTACCGCACCTAGCACAGTGAGGTTCCTAAAAATGACAGTAACACAAATAATAAATAACAGCCCTAACTCATTGGCAAAGGGTAGTCTCTCCAATCCAGGAAAGTTGTTTTTTGTTTGCTTGCTTGCTTGTTTTTATTGTTTGCCACAAACCTAAATCCAAGAAGTTGCCTCAGCCTTGACAATACATCTAGAAGAGCATCATGGGAATGCACCTCCAGGTTGAGGTTGGGATCTTGTACTGACCAACCACCACACTTTTTCACAAATGCACCCGCAGTAGCAACTTTGGTTGCAAAACCCATCAATAAATGATTGTAAGCAGGAACTGGTTTTATTGTGTGTGTGTTACATAAACAAATGCAATTATTGTTACGTAGAGCACACTGTAAATAAAGCAACCTGGGGGCTCAATCCATGGCCATAGCTTGATCCATGCCGCAGCAGTTACAGCAGAATTTCCTTATACCCCTTCCCAAATGCCTGCAGTGATTATCCAATAGCAGGTGGCTGGGCTCTGAGAGGATTAGCCACCGGCTCGTTTAGGGCTGAATGAACTCACCTCATCAAAACAAGAAGCCCACAAATTTAAACATGGGGATCCAAGAGATTCAGGTCATCCAGAAGCAAACTGTGCCTCGGCCGAGCCCTGCAGGGTCATATTTTGTCTGCGTTCCTCTCGTGCGTCAGTCCTATAAGAGTAGTAGTAAGACCTCCTTGCCCACACAACACAAGCAGGGTTTGGCTCACTGTCATTACAGTGTTTCCCCCGGCAGGGAAAAGATGACTACCAGGAAAACCAAAGTGTAAGTCCAGGTGACTCCTGCATTAACCCTTCATATGCTGCTCAGACACTGGGGTTTGCCTTTTTTATATTACTCTATTTTCACCCAGCCTACCCCAGAGTCCTGTTAACTTTGTGTGCTGAACAAATGTCTGAATAAGCAGATTCAGTGAGCATGTTCTCTAAACACTGCTGCGTTGAGACTGCTGCACTCCAGAAATGGAGTCCTGTGGGGGATCAGTGCCTCGCCAGACAAGCAACACATTAATGGGCTTACGTACATTGCATAGTCCACTCATATTTTACAGAGCACAAAGCCAAATGCCTCTGCGCAAAGGCTGAGTGTGACGTCTGCCGGTTAACTGATTGGGTAAGGGGAGCAAATTCATTTGTCATTCCTCACTTTAAAAAAATTCTGTTAAACATTTAGGCAATGAATGTTTTCTATTAGTGCGTGAATCCACAAGGTTGCTCTGGAATTGAAATCCAACTAAGCATCTTGAGGCCATTTCCAGTCGTCTCCCCAAACAGGTTGCCAAGGACTATGGTAATATTTGGTGATGAGTGGGGGGAAGGAAAAAAAGGAAGAACTAACACATTGCAGATTGCCGCTGATTGGGAAGAAATGAAAAGAATGGCTCTGGGTGTGTTTGGGATAATGAGGAGGATGACAGACGTCCACCTCTAGTAAAATAGGAGTTGTGAGAGGAAGGTATTAGTGAGGGGAAAGGAAAGAATGAATTGCAGGGGTAGTGCTTAATAATAAGGTTGATAGGCAACAGAGCCAGCAACAAACAACATTGGGTATTGAAAGAGAATGAAAGGATCGAGAGAAAAATGACGTTAGGACTGCTGAGGTGATCAGATAGCTTCTGTGTCTTCCTTTGGTACACTGACAAGATTAATCTTTAACAGTCCCGGGCTATGTCTACACTAGCAATTTAGGTCGACTTAAGAATGCTTAAGTCGACCTAAATTACTCCATGTCCACACCGGGCTTTCATTAAGGCGACTTAAGGGCGTCCTTACGTCAACTTATTAACTACCGCCCGTTAGGTCGACTTAAGGTCTGAGTTGACCTTATGAAGTTGAACTAACACGGTGTGGACGCCGTAGGTCGACTTAATTACTCCAGTCGAACTAGGGCTGGGGGAAGGGAGCCCCAGGAGCTCCCGGGGAATAGAGCCGCTGGCGGCTCTCTTTCCTGGGGTTCCCTTATCCTGGGAGCCGAGGGCAGCTGTCTTCCCCGGCACTCTGCAGACAGGGGAACCTCTGGGAATCCCTGTCCATGGAACGCCAGTGTCTGTCCTCCACGGACAGGGGAACCTCGGGGGCTCCCCTGTCCGTGGAATGCCAGCGGCTGTCTTTCCCGGCGCTCCCCAGAGGTTCCCCTGTCCATGGAGTGTTGGCGGCTGTCTTCGTCGGGACCCGCATGGGTCCCAGTAAGAAGGGAGTGTGTCTCCCTTCTCAACGGGGACCACAGCTCCCTTCTCAGCGGGGAGCCCAGGCCCTGTCTACACTTGAAAAGTTAAGTCGACTTGTTAAGTCAACTTAACTTTTTAAGTGTAGCCATCGCCCTGGATTCCTACCTCCAGCATAGCTCATTAGTGGGAGTTTATTTTAAAGCTGACTTTTTTTTTCATGTTGGGGTTATTATTTGTTTTGTTTACTTATGATGGACACACAAGGCAGACAGGGGTCTTCTTATTTCTGTTTGTGTTCTATCATGCAAATATTGGGCAATTTAATTGTTGGTGCCTGGTTCTACAGAAGTTCCAGAGAGGTAGCCCTGTTAGTCTAAGTCAGCAAAACAAACAAGGAGTCCTGGGGCACTTTTAAAGACTAACAAATTTATTTCTTGCAAAAGCTTTTGTGGGAGAAAATCCCACTTCATCAGACACTTTGAAAAGTGCCGCAGGACTCCTTGTTTGTTTTACAAAAGAAACTCTAAGCAGTCTTGGGGATGCTCTTGTGAGGTTACAGCTAATCTGGAGAGGTGAGAAGAAGGGGGTGACTCTTTAACAAAGGTGTCCTTTATCCAAAATGTTAATTACTTATTAAATATGTGATAACAAAAACCAGTCCATCTATTTCAAACAGTACAACTGTAATTGTACTTTCTTTTCCATTTGTTAAACTTTCACTCTGCTGCCTGAGTTTGTGATGTCATCATTTTACTAGTTCTCCAGTTGCCCCAGAGTCTTTCAGAGTAGACAAAACCCAGATTTCTAGTGTAAAAAACAAAATCAAATGTTCACCAAAACCATCTACTGCTTTCCCAAACCACTTACTCTGCCCAAGGCTCTCAGAGCTGAGCAGCCCAGACGCTGTCTCTGGGATGCGTCTCAGGAATAAACCAGCAAACAAAGCCTTTAATTGCTTTTTTCCCTCTAGGCAGAGCATCTGTAAGTAGCAGAAAATCAGCAGCGCTCCTTCCTGCTGCCTGAACCCAGTGCAATGCGAATGAAGAAGAGCTTTGATACACCATGGATGGCCACAGAAATCTCTGCAAGTGATTCAACCCTAATTCAGCCAAAGGGTTTTAATCCCCCCCCTGCCCAAGACAATCCATTAAAGGTTTACCTTTTAGTTCCAGGAGTCAAAGGTATTTTAAGGTTGAGATCACACCAGTAAGCTACAAACCACCTTTCTGTGACCTACAATGAACGGCTCCAACTGGCTGCCTCAGCTTTCCAGCTGTGTCTCAACTTACCCCTACACAGATCTTTTCTGTTCAAACAGATCGGTCTCTTTCTCACTCCACATTTCACGGCTACTGCCCCAGCTCCCACAGTACGACACACTGTGGGTATAAAGCTAAATGGAGGCTCCAGCTCAGCTTAGCGAGATTCCTCCTGTCTCTGGGTGACAGAACTTTTCTTAATTGCCTCCCATCTCAAGTCAAAATTCCACCAGCGCCTACTTTTCCTTTTTTCTGCAAAACAATGCCCCATAGCTAACAAAGGCTCTCCGTTCTGTGCACAGGGGGCTGGCTGTATTAGCATTTTAGATAATGAATGATATGGAGGGGAAGGATAAATGTCAGGGGCAGGAAAGGAGGGTGGACACATGCTCCCTGGCCCGGGGTGCATCTTCACTGCAAAAACCGTTGTGTTCTTAACTCAGGTTGAAAACCTCAGTGAAGACATGGCAACCGAGGTTTTAATGCAGATTAGAGGCCTCAGTTAAAACCTAGACGGCAGCCTAGGGTGCTGCTAACTTGAGTTAAAGCTGTGTTGGATTCACTGCTATTTGTTTAACCCAAGTTAGCCCAACCTCAGTTAAGAGCACGCCTGTTTCTTCCAGCGAAGACTCTCTCAGAATTGCTATGCGGAATAAGGCTGGGGTCAGGTTGGGAAAAGTCAGTTCTTTCGAGGAAAATAATTTTTAAAAAAGTTATCATCCCCCCCTTACAACTTTTTGATGATAAGCCAACAGATTTTCACTTTTTGTGGTTTCCTCCTCCCTGTCTCTTATTTCCTCTTCCCCCCCCTCATTGTCCCTGAAGAAGCTGGAAAAAAGTGAGGGGACAAGAAAAATAAAGTTTGATTTCTCCCTGAAAAAAAACCCCAAAACATTTCCATCAAAACATAAGGCTGCCTGTGGAACAGCCATTTTCTGTTGAAGAAGAGTTGTCACGAAACATTTCCAACGAGTTCTCATACAGTGTGAGCACAGAGGGTGATTCGAAGTACAGAGACGCCCGTGAGCCACCTTTGTTACCGTGTGCTCCCCCCGTCTGGCTGTCTCCATCTGTCGTCTCCTCTGAATGATGTTTAGGTTGTTAGCTCCTTGGAGAGTCTTTTTTTTGTGTGTGTGCATGTACAGTGCCTAACATATTTGGGCCCTGGGCCCTGACCATAGCTCCTGGTTGCTAGGCAAGACAAATAAAAAGGATGAAGTGGTTGGGAACTGAAGCAGTGAAACTAAATGAATCAAATCACATGAGAAACGGAATTGAACTCCAGCCTCCTGAATTCCAGGCACCTGTTCTAACCCCATGGTTAGCCTTCCTCCCAGGAGCTCACTATCGGACAGGGTCCCAGACACTAGCATGCCTTTATTTTTTCCGTCAGGCCTCTGTCTCCTCATTTGCCATCACAACTCACACACCGTGTTGTGCCCACCATTAGGTTTCTGCTCTTTCTTAGCACTGCATCTTCCTGTTTGTCTGAAAAAGGCTTCCTGGGGCTACCTCTCTCTCTATAAACGAAAAAGGTCGCATAGTCATGGAAGTCAACAGGCCTTGGTGCACTGCACGCATCTCATGCAAAGAGAGGAGACCACTTCCTTTTCCTTTTCTGCTTCAGTTTTAGACTCGTACTCGGGAGCTTCACTCTATGAATGTGTCAAGAGCAGTCAGTAATGTGTGCTTCCATGGCTGTATTTAGACACTATTGCAATGATTGCAGATTGAGCGCAAGCCAAACCTCACCCAATTGATCTCGTCATGAAAAGAATATTGGGCATTTTGCAAGCCTGACACGTGGGCACCAAATCGGGACTCACTGTGCGCCAGGATGTAACATAAAAGGACTATTTCGTCACTCACGGAAGTTCTACTACCATGGGTGGGACATTGACACATGTGACTGGTTGATATGAAAAGAGCTGTTGTAACAAACTGCACCAGATTGTAAAGTGTGATTTACGTCAAAGTAGCGGTGGGCGTTAACTTCAAAGTGACCTTCTTTGGTGAACAATAGAGGTGTGTGAAAAACAAAGAGCTATGCCTCACAAAGTATTTAGGAACATCCCAGATTCCCCAAGAATAATCGAAACACACAAAACTGGACTGCAACGGCTTCTCGTTGTGTTTGCAGCCTGCACCAGGTGCCTGATCTTATTTTCAGTCACACCAGTGTCATTGTTTAATTCAGTCAAGTTACGCTTGATTAGCACTTTATTATGAGCGCACCTGGGCCTGGTCACGTCTTGCAGGTGGTGTTATGATTTGCACCTGTGCGAAGTGGCCTCCCTGCTGAGTGTGGTGAACTTTGATTGGACAGCACAGTTCACCCACTTGGCACATGTGTAAAAAGGCTTTGCCAGGTGCAAACAGTGGAGAATCAGGCTATTAGTTAAGCAGCTTAAACTGTCTTATAGGCGGGGCCTTACTCTTTTAAGATGGCGGTGGAGTGCTGAGAAGGGTGTTTTATAGTGGTAAAAAGCTACGCAGGAGCCGCAGTTTTCCTTTTGGTAGAGAAAAGTTATGGGTGTGTGTGGCATGGATCAGCTCTCTCTCCATTGCATGAAGGTTTCCAGATCTTTCTGACTGATTGTCGCAACTAGGTGAGTGTCACTTTCCTAGACTTTTCAGATTTTTTTTAATAGGATTCAAATATGTCTGAGGATGTTGGCAGCTTTCCCCCATTTACACCACATGAAAAGAATAGAAGACAGAGAGGATTTGATAGCAACCTTCAACTACTTGAAGGGTTGCTCCAAAGAGGAGGGAGCTAGTCTGTTCTCAGTGGTAACAGAGGACAGAACAAGGAGCAGTGGTTTCAAGTTGCAGCTGGGGAGGTTGAGGTTGGATATTATGAAAAACTTTCTCACTAGGAGGGTGGTAAAGCATTGGAATGGGTTACCTAGGGAGGTGGTGGAATCTCTGCCTTTGGAGATATTTAAGGTTTGGTTAGACAAAACCTTGGCTGGGACAATTTAGTGGGAGTGGTCCTGCTTTTAGCAGGGGGGTGGACTAGATGACCTCGTGAAGTTCCTTTCAGCCCTATCATTCTAAAACCTTCAGGAATAAATATTTGCACAAATTGCATTTACTGAAGTTATTTACAAAGCGTCCACATATCATCTTCTCTTTCCCTATTTCTATGGATCCATCTTACTGAAGTTTCTTGGCATTAGTACATTTATGGGCAGGAAAATTAGAATGATACCATGTTTGGCTTCTTCAGCCTCATTTGTTTTCTCTTTCCATAAGTGTGAATAGCATTTTTCCCCTCAAGGTTTTCAATATCACAGCTGAACTTACAAGCAGGAAATTAGCCCGAAAGGTTTTTGTATTTGGTTTTACTAGTCAGTTGGACTGACTGACTGGCCAGCTAGAACATACCTATATGGGGCAGAATCTAACCTGAAATTGCAACTTACAATGGCTTAAGCATTATTATTTATCTTTCACATCAACAGTAACCCCAGCTCCAATGGAATGGTAAACTATATGCAGCTTCCTTATTGAAGGACTTATTTTTATTGCAGTGGCAGCTAGAGACCCCAGTTCCATGGTACCAGCTGCCTGTACAAATACATAATAAGGAAACAATCCCTTCCCAAAAAACCCCAGTTATGGACCAAGACCTCAAGAGACTGGAACCAGGGGTCTGGTTTTCTAGGTTCCTGGCCAGCTGTGTGTGTGAGCCTGGGAAAACCAACTCGCATCAATAGGCAGCAGGTTTAATACACGCAAGAGGAAATAATTTCACACCATGCACATTTTACCTGTGGAACTCACTGCCAAAGGATGTTGTGAGGGCCAAAAGTATAAATGGGCTAAAAAAGAGCTAGATGAAAACATTAAGGATAGGTCCATCAATGGCTCTTAGTCAGCATGCAGCTCCATGCATCGGGTGATCCTAAACCTCTGACTGCTAGAAGCTGGGCGTATAGGTCTGGATGGCTCTATTCAAAACGGCCGTATTCTGTACAATCCCCCTCAGACTCGAGCAACTGTCAAAGACAGGATACTAGGCTAGACGGATCATTGGTCTGACCCAGTGTGGCAGTCCTTATATTTTAAAATCTCAAAGAGGCTCTCAAAGGAGGTGGATCCCATTCTCCACATTTTATAGATGATGAAACTGAGGCACAAAGGGGTGAAGTAACTCGTTTGTTTTTATTCAGCAAGCAAGCAACAGGGCTGGGAACACAGCCCAGGTCTCTGAAGCCCCAGTTTAGTAGAGTAGTTGAGGCCATATTGCCTGCTCTCTAACGAATGAAAGCATCAGCTGAGACTATCCTAACTTGAATAAATATGTTAGTCTTTAAAAGTGCCACAGAATTCCTTCTTTGATTTGGTTACCCTTACTTGAAAACACTTGCATGTGGAACATTCAAATTATCTGAATGGAATACAGTTTGAAGGCATGCTAGAAATGCAAACAACGATAGGCTTAGGATGGAAAATACACAGGTGGAGCATGAAAGAAACCTCTCATTGCCTGAATCAGGTCAGGTTTATCTTTGGGAGTCATGACCACACCAGATCTTTGAACAAGCATTCTTGGAGGTTAACATCAGAACAGATTAAGCAAGTCCAGAGCCAAGCACCACTGCCCTGACTGGTATGTGAAAGGCCCCGGTGTGTGTGTGTGTTGATGCACGGGCTAGCAGTGGAAACACTCTGGAACACCTGCAAGCCAAACCAAACACCAATTATTTGTAATCAATTTTATTTTACGTGAAAGAAGGAAAAAACTGGAATCCATGACGTGCAGGGACAGACTAGCTTGCATTGGGATAGGATTTCACTTTTAGTTAACCTGCCCTATATGAAACTGGGAGTGCTGCCAATTTTTTTTATTTCTCTCAAAGGCTGAAATAGTTCATACAAAGACAAACTAAGTTTCAGCAGATCAAACTGTCTCTAGCTTTTCCCTAGCTAAATTGACCAGATTTCCCTATATCTGGTTCTTTAATTGGGCCTTCTTTCCAGGATCTCTCTACAATGTTCTGTTTATGCCTTTCTTCCTTGGCAGATTTGTGGAAAAAAACTGTTGTGCATAATGCAAATCAGCATGTTACTATATCCACACTGGTGCCATAAAATTGGATTCCTCGTTAACCACAGGTAGTGTTTTCATTGTCCTTAGCTGGTGGCACAAAGGGACTTTATTTTTCCCCACCTCACTGTTGCATGGTTCTGCTGCATTAGTAGCTGGAGAAAGGACCTGCCTGGTAAGGAAGAAAGTGGTGAAGAAGTGAGGATCAGGAGGTTCAATTCCCATCCAGCATCAAGCCCAGACATCCCAGCTTTCTGTTAAATTGCTGGCCTGCTTTTAAGGGAAACCGTACTTTTAAAATTTTATTTTTATCTTGGGCTGTAAAGTAGGGTATTGATTTAAAATATTGGATTGCTGGGGATGTAATTTATGGTGGTTTTAATTAATAAAATTCTGCCTTAGCAAATGCACTTTTCAGCTCAGTTAGGCCACCCATGAAATTAACACTGACAGGAAGTTTGTCATATTAGCACAGGCCATCTTCGGCGTGGAAATAACATGTACATTTTTAACAGTGAGAGTAATTACCCACTGGAACAACTTAGCAAAGGTGAGGTACTTCTTCATCACGGACCACTTTTAGACCGAGAACGGGTATTTTTCTAAAAACTGCACAGCGTGAATTCGTTTGGGGCATTTTTAAGGTCTGTGGTATAGAGAAGGTCAAATTAAAGGACCACAGAGAGGTCCCTTCGGGCTGTGAATCTATCAGTCTTTCCACCTATTCAGTCCTTTACCTAGAGAACTGAGCTTCTCAGACACTGTAGCTTTGCTCAGAAGAAGGTTCAAGTTCTGACTTGCACTCTGATGTCATGAGAAGCTGTTATTACAATAAGCTTGTATCTTAGTGTAATGGAAAATTGGGGGAAACAGTGTGATCTTATGGAACTTTAAATGTGTTTAACTTACGCCATGTAAGCGGCCCTTTGAAGTTAATGGTCATAACTTCACGCCTTGTAAGCAAAGTATGTGCATCAGGCTTTGCAAGACCAATAATAAACCAACATTTAAAAAAATGCATAGCCACATTCTATCATAAATAGCATGAGTCTATAATTACATAATGGCAAAATTGAAGACGGAGGAGAGGATTTTCCTGGAGGCCTTCAAGGATCTAATTTTTGGTTTTCATGTTAAATACAAATCCCTCTCCTCTTGCAAGTATACTTGGAACCTAATGAGGTATCAGCCTCCTAGCCCAAGAAACGTGCATCTCTTCTAAAAGATGACTGTTTGGGTTAAAAATCAAGGCTAAAGTTCTCAACAGTGGGTGCCTCTTGCATCCCTATTGGAACTCCAAAATAAAAGTGATGCTCTGATTTTTGAGATGCTGAGAAACCGGCATGTCCAAGTAATTTCAACATGGTTCATTTCCAGAGGTGTTAGCAGTACCAATAATCAGGCTGCTTTTATTTAGAATCCTAACTTTAAGCTCACAGGTTCAAAAATATTGGCCAACGTGTTCAAAATAAATAAAATCCTTCCCCAGCTTTGAGATGTAACACCTTAGCGTTCACGCTAGTTAAAGAATTTTAAATGTCTAATAATGTAGCGGTCCAGCGGCGCTTTCCGCATTTCACTCAGCTCTTGTGGTGCCAGGGCACTAAACACGTTCACTTTTTGTTAGTTAGATTCCCTTTCTGGCTCAGGTGCAGTTTCGCCAAAGGGCAGACCCTAAAGACGAATGCTTACATCCAAGTAAAAAGCTTTAATTGAGATTTGTATGTATCTTTACAAACCTATACAGAGTTGGATTCTGTCATCCTTGTATGTTGATCAACCCTATGGAAATGAACTGACTACTCACAGAGCATGGTGCAACGCTATGTGAGTAAGAGTGGCAGAATCTGCCCAACAGTGAGAGGGAAAACTTGGCTTGACTATATCCCTTTTGTATCAGTCACTATCAAGGACCCTCCTCTGGTCTTGACTCTGCCACATTTCCACGGAGTAGCACAGTTGTTCCCAAGTAGCCTTGTACGTGCTACTTCGCCAGGAGGAAGATGAGCAAACTCCAGCCCCACAGGTAGACAAGGCCCCAATCCAGCGAAGACTGGGACGTAGAAGTAACTTTACCCCTGTGCAGGCTCACGGACTCCAGTGGAATCACTTGTATACATAACAAAGGAGACCTGGGGCAGTTTTAAAGAGTAACAAACAAATAAATGTGTTGGTCTCTAAAAGTGCCGCAGGACTGCTTGGTTGTTTTTGCGGAACTAGACTAACAAGGCGACCCCTTTGGAACTTCTATAGGTAACGTTATGCATCTATTTAAGTAGGGGCAGGTTTTTAGCCTTGTACATGGGGCTTCTTATAAACACCAGTCTGTACTTGTCCCAATGGAAGATTGGGTTGCACTAATTGTCACCATGCTGGCACTGGGAAGTTTTTATGTATTTCATCTGATTTTTGCTTTATTTTTTGGATCTGCTACTTAATTTGTCTGAGGCATTTCCCTTCTACACCTGCCTTCCCAGTGAACATTCAAAAACATTCATTTAAAAAAAATCTATTTTTTCCCCCCACTAATCCTCCCTTAACAAAAACAGGGATATCAACTGTCTGTGGACAAGCCCAAGCAAGTTCCGGCAGCAAGCCAGCACCCTAAACACAATGTGTGTGGGGGGAGAAGGTGTGAAACTGACTCTAACCATGACCAGGGATTCCATCCTAAAGAACAAATACGTTGCATTTTCAAAACCCCCCAGACTTAGAGATTGCAAGGGCACGCACTAGACTCCCATCAAAATAATGGTACATACCCGTTCTGCTAAACTTCTTCCTATTTCACTTTCTCGCCTCGCTTGTGATGTTGGGAGAAGTACACATTAGTACTCTAATTTACTTTGAGTTCTAGCTTTTCTGAGCCGGCTGGATTAACATCTGAGCAATAAAGAGACTAAACTCTGCAGCAGTGTAAATCAAAGAGCAGGGATGGAATAATGCCAGGAGGTCAATAGAGCGATTCCAGATTAGCACCACTAGAAAGCAGAGCAGAATCTGGTTTGTGAAGTTGACTCGATCTGGCAAAATGTTGAACATCTCCCTGTGCCGCGCTGTGTCCCTTCCACTCTATTGTACTATGTGACCATTTTCTTTACAGTGCAACGCCTGGAAGACGCTGCTGTTTGGGCGCTACTACAAATGAAGGTCTTACTGTTGAAAAATTATAAATTCAACTCCCTGTAACTGTGGTGAGGATCCAGACAGCAGATATGTTGCCCTGCTCTGTTCAGTCCCTCTGAAGCACCTGGCACTGGCTCTTCTTGTATTCTAGGAATATTTAATCTCCAGGAAGGCAATTTGTAGCCTTTTGATTTCCGATCCTCCCCCGATTTTTTTATCTATCACGGAACCCTATTGATGTCCTTCTCTGCATTTGTGGTGGCTCCAGAGTCCCGTTACTAGCGCTGGGGGGGCGGACTGTGCAAACACTGCCCTGGGCGCATGGAGGGCAGCAGGGGGCGAGGAGCTGAAGGAAAGGCACAAGGGGGCAGAGTCAATCCCCCCGCGGCAGAGAAACCCGGTGGCCCGGGCTGGGGCGCTGCAAGCGGCGCTCTCTGCGGCAGCGGCTCTCGGCACAGGTGGGAGCGAGTGGCCCCAGCTCCGAGCCGGCCGGGATGCTCTGGCTCCCCGATTGCCCACAGGTGGCATCGCTCCGCGGGCGCTGCTGCTGGCCCGAGCACCCGGTGCCTTCCCCGCGCCCCAGGGCCAGGCAGCCCCGCCGCCCTCTCCCCGCGGCCGGCCCCGCCTTACCAGCTCCTGTTTCAGGCAGCGCAGGTAGTGATCCATGGCCCCGAGCGGCGCCGGGCGAGCCCGGCCCTTCTCCCGCAAAGTTTCGCCCTCCGCGGGCTGCAGCTGCGGGCTTGCAGAGCCCCGCTCGGGGAAGAGGCTGGCCCTGCCCACTGCTCTCGCCGCCGCCCCCCCGACTGGCTCTGCCTCCCCGCGGCGCATTGCAACCGGAGCCGCTGCCCTCGGGGACACGGCTCCCTCCAGCCATCCCCAGCAGGGCAGTGCTGGAGCTGCTTCCCCCCCAGAGTCTCCAGTAAACCCCAAAGCTGCAAACCCTTCCCGCTCCAGCCAGCCGGGAGCAGCCCCCCGCTTTCCCCGGCGTTCCCCATGTCCTGGGCCCAGCTCGGGAAAGGCTCCAGGTTGGCTTT
>ML685932.1:1522621-1572995 GCA_007922175.1 Pelusios castaneus | reverse complement strand
TGAAAAACACCATGACCAAAAATTAATAATTCTAGGCTTATATTTGTGCATAGCTTAGTAAATTGTCCCTCAAAAATCTAACCAGTTAATCATGTGCACTTCATGCAACTGTGGTCTTTAAGGATTCGATATGGAAAACTTCCAATTCAGGCAGTTCCATTCTGCCTCCCAACTGGATATGAATTTTTTTCATACACGTCCAATTTTTTTTTTTTTAAAAGGGGGTGAGGTGAGGAGTTGTGGCTGTTTCATTTCCGAGACAGCTGGGTTTTGGTGGTGTAATGCCTGTACATATACGTTAAAGCAATTAGGAAGACTTTGTTATAAAAGTTATGAGATGATTTTTATTTATTGAGCTATGAAGAACAAAATATCACCGATCTCTGCATTATACAGGGCTATCTATATAACCAGTCAATTTTATGGCAAGAGAGCCACATCTTTCATGTGTTAACACTGATCTCCTGATGTTTCTCTCTCAGTGCTGGTCAAGTGTCTAGCTTTCATGTTCCTCCAATCTTCTATCAGTTAGATTAAAAATGTAGTTTATAATAATTTTTACTAAAATTAAAGTTTAAATTTTGATTTAAAATTAAAGGAAATTTCACAGTCCTTATTTTTATTTCCAACATTAGCTGGTGTGAGAGAGAAGGGGCTTTTTGACCCTAAAACTGGTCTTTCTGGGTTAATTTTTTTTCAGTAAACACTGAGCCACTAAAATGGGTTGTACATGCATCTATATATCCATCTGTGTGTATATGCATGAGTGTATTATTTTATTAATACATGGACACAAGTGTGTTAGGAAGCTGGCAGTAAAGGGAGAGCAGTAAAGTGCAAGATCCTTGCCTGAATCGCTTATAATTTCATTTTGCACGTGATGTAGTGAAGGGGCAACAGAAGAGTGGGGTAGGGATGTGAGAGGAAACCTAGGGGCACAGTAGTATCTTGCGCCAATCGAGCATGCATGGTCCTTAAAGATTCTGTGGAACTTTTCAGGAGAGGTAGGGGTAATAATTCTGGTGTTCTGGCCAAACTTCGCCTACCCAAAATGTATTTGGCTGTATGACATTCTTTGCTTTTTGTTCCATATTACTGTATATTCTCATATGAGCTTTTAAGCAACACATCCATTTCTCTCGGAGGCAGCTGTGTTTCAGTGGCCTCTGAAGTGATCCCTATGTATCATTTGTTATTTCCACTGAAACTTGTAAATCTCTTTCGGATCCTTCAGGAGGAAAGGCCCAGCTGTGGACCCAATCCAACACCCTGTGCAGCCAGCAGAAGGGCACTGGCCTTTAATGAATGTCATATGCTATTTATTATTTATAGCAGCTTCATACTTTTCCTGTCGGAGAAAGGCAGGACTTTGCCAGGTATTTAAAGCAACTGAAATGTAACCACTACCCTACAGACTTCTTACTTACTGCTGAATAGTCGTGTGTCATTCTCACAAAGAAAATGAAGGCATAGGGCACTCAGACACTAAGTTCGATCATGGATATAAAGTCAGCGTTTGTGCCAATATCAATGGCTCTTCTCATTTTTAAAGTGCTTTGGTTTATAGAGAACAAAAATAGTCACCATGGCAATGTAAACACGTGTAAATACCACAACTCTGAGAGTGATTCATGCATGCTGAAGAGATCTGAGAAGTCTTTCTACTAAGACATCTGGGGTGGGAGGATAACATTATCTCACTTTAAAAATATATCAAAGAAACCAAGATTTTTTTTCCTGAATAATTCTGTGTCCTCCCAGGTCCTGGAGGCAAATCCTTCAGCGCAAAACATGCCAGTCAGATAACAAGTGAGAAAGGAATGAGAAATGGCAACAAAGAGGGCAGATTTTCCTTTAACAGCTTTTGAATCTAAAAAGAATATATACATTTTTAAATCCTAACCCTGATAGTTTTGAATCCCGTGCAATTTTACTGGGAGTGGCAAACCACACAGTTTCCAAGAGACCACGAACTTCATTCAGATGTCATGAATGAAATACTAAAATTTACGGAGAGAGGAAGGATAGTCTTTTGACACTCAATTGGGAGACTCTGGAAATTTAGGTTGGGATCTCAGCACTGTATAGGGGGTCTTAAGTTCTAAGGCAAGGTTGGGAGACATACAAGACACAGGGATCACACCCCTGCCCTAAGCAGTCTGGCTCTGGTCACTAATGGCTGTGCAAAGAGCTGCTTGCGGGTTTAGTGGAAATCCAAAATGAGACCAAAAAAAACCCAAAGTTAGAGGAAAAACTCCCCTTACTGTTTGGAGTTTAATGGCAGGTGTTTATGCTCAGCACCAGCTGGAATTTGACCTAAATAGTCCAGAGACAAAGCAGATTGTGGTGAATTCTTTTCACATTAAGGTTCTTATTTGATATTTTACAAGGCTAAAGGGGAGAAGAACAAGAAAGAGCCACTCAGAGGGATCATATAGTGTACATACGTAAAGAACAAAATATCATTTTAGCAGAGAAAATCACATCAGTTCTGCAGGGCTAGAACCTCCAAATGCCTACATCCTTCCAGATAGGAGCTCTGTGAAAGTCACCCAGTTTGGAACGTGATTCACTTTACAATGATTATCGATTCTATTAGGGTTTAAAACAGATAAAACACCGTATTGGCAAAGCAAAGGCCACAGGGGATGTGTATAAGATGCCACAGCATGTACATCTCAGTTGTTTTATAAGATTACTTCTCCTTATAGAAGGCCCTATATATTTATCATTCAGAAGGAAAATTAACCTTAGGCAGCATTAAGTGTGTTTGTAAATTGCACTTAACAGCATAGAAAAGCTTAGCTTTGGCGAAGGTTTCATCAGTTGCACTTGCCTGCTCTGGGAGTCTCTTGTTCACGTTGTAAGCTCTCTGGGCTAGGGGTCTATCTGCACTATGGTCTTGTTACAGGGCTGAGCGGCTTGTCAGCGCTTCACTAAAAATAAGCTAAAATGATATTACAGCTCATGGGAATCGCCAGACTGAACCAGGCTTGAGATGTCTCTGGCTCGCTAACCTGCCCAGGATAAGGAAGTGCTCTGTCACACCATGTGTCGTTAGACTGTAGAAATCATTGCCACAGGACGTCACTGAGGCCA
Source organism: Pelusios castaneus (assembly GCA_007922175.1). Classification (NCBI taxonomy): domain Eukaryota; kingdom Metazoa; phylum Chordata; order Testudines; family Pelomedusidae; genus Pelusios; species Pelusios castaneus. The sequence goes on along the minus strand of ML685932.1, from coordinate 1,569,896 downwards.
AGAACACAGGGAGATTTAAAAAGGGACTGGACATGGCCATCTGTGTCGATATTCAGCATTACCATGATTAAACAAAAAGACCAGCACGGGTGTCTCAGAGAACAGCCCCATGGGTGTCAGGCCTCGGGCCTTTACCTTTCTTGGGATGGAATTCGGCAATTCACCCACTCTCAGATCAGACCCGTGTTACAGTCCCGAGTATCGAGTGAACTGTGTCTAATTCAGCAGGCCCACGTTGGACCCTACTGAGAGTTCTCTTTAGGAGCTGGAGACGGCATATGTTTGCAATGTGGAGAAACAGCATTTTCAAAACCAAGCATGATCTATTTTGCCCTGAAGGGTACGCAGCACTTAAACTAGATTTAAAGTAGCAAAGAGGCTACATGTATGTGCCCTTACTCACACTTAGCCATAACTGGGGCAGCTCTGGTTTATTCCCCATCTCTCAGCTGGGAGAAGCGGCCTGTGGTCACCCTGTGCTCGCTGTCGGTCTTTTTCACCACAACACAGCAAACAGCCTTTTCACTGCCATCTCCTGGCCAGCCTCTTCCACCGCCTGTCCCCTTCCTTTCCATCACTGGCACCTTTAATAGATCAGTGCTTTATGATTTGGATTCCCAGCATTGGGAAACAGCCTCATTGTCAGCATAGTCAAGTTAGTCTATTGCAGAGAAACAACAGGGTTCTGGGGCACTTTTAAAGACTAACAGATGTATTTATCGCATGAGCTTTTGTGGGAGAAAAATCTTCGAAGCGTCTGACGAAGTGGGATTTTCTCCCTCGAAAGCTCATGCTATAAATACATCTGTTAGTCTTTAAAAGTGCCCCAGGACTCTGTTGTTTCATTGTCAGCATAGTGGCTGGGAAGTCCTTCTTCATAGCTGTGAATGGGCTATTGTTTGAAGGAATGCTCCTTATCTAGGACGTGGTTTTCATTTTCTCTGTACCAACTTCCCTTTAACTCTGCATTCAGGCAGGCGGTGATCTCAAATTGTAATATTAAGATGTATGATGTGATGAAGAGGAAAAATGCCTGTATTGCTTTTTATGACTATTGTGTGACTCAGTTTCCCTATTCAAAGGTTTTCACCTTCCTCTGAAGCACCTAGTACCAGATGCTGATGGTGCCAGGACACTGAGCTGGATGGGCCTTGGCTCTGATTGTTTGGCAATGCCTGTGTTCTTGTGTCTCCAAAACTGGTGAGTAGCAGCAGCTTCAGAGGAAGAAACTAGGCAGCTGAGAGAACCTGCCCCCAGAGAAAGATGTCTTAGGCCCAGCTACCTAGAGATTGACTTATGCCCTAAAGTTTCAGATTTTACATTCTTTCCCTTGGCTGTAATTTCTATGAAGGATCTAACCTCCTTCCCCAAGACCTGCTCTGGCTCCCCAATCATGCAGGTTAAGTAGAAGATTGCTAGAGGCTACTTGGAAGGGTCAGTGCTAGAACACAACCCTGTGATTTTATTTTAGAGGGGTGGCCGTGTTAGTCTGTGTACAGCAAAAACGAGAGTCCTTTGGCACCTTATAGACTAACAGATTTTCTTCGGCATAAGCTTTCGTGGGCTGACGAAGTGGGTTATAGGCCACGAAAGCTTATGCCGAAGAAAACCTGCTAGTCTATAAGGTGCCACAGGACTCTCGTTTTTTTAGTGATTTTATTGTGGATGGACCCCTGTGATTTTATTGCAGACATATTATCAAGGGGGAACCAAAGTGGGACTGCGTAAATCCCTCGTGGCTGGACCAACTGGTACATATATGAACTATGGAACTCACTACCCCGGAATCTGAGGTAAGAAGAGCCTGGAGGATGACGTCCAGAATCTACACACTGATCCTTAAAGGACATGAACTGGTGTACATGTACACTCCCAAAGAGCAGCATTTCTCGGGGCCCAGTGCAGACTGGTAAAAGTCCCCCTTCCTCCTGCTATCGGCGCACGAATAACTTGTGCAGGGACGGCTATGCATGTGTGTAGCTGTGTATGCCCCAAACGGTGCAATCCTCCTGGACCTTTAGGATTCTGACATGAGAAGCCTGCAGAGAAACTTGTCTGCTGGTTTTAGGGGAAGTCAGGATTGGGACAAAACCCTTCCACACTCCCCACAGGTTTTCTAGCATGTGCCAAATCAAGCTCCTGGTGACTAGAATTTGACCCTGTTTCTAATGCTACATCAGGCTATGAATGTAAAAACCTGCTTGATCCCTGGCCCCTGATGGCTTGAGCACCAACACGCCTTTCCTTGCAAATTAAGCACCGCCTACAAAGATGGAGCAGCTTACAGGATCAGGGCCCTAGTCAGTAAAGGGTGAATAATGAGCTCCAGGACTGTCTTGTGCTGTCTCATTGAGAGACTCAAAGTAACTCCTAGATTTTATCCCATGATTTCCTCCACCCCCTTTTGAGATATCCCTCCTGCACTCTGCGGCAGTGTTAAAACAATCTGGAACTCTGAGAATGGCACCATCCCAGAAAATGCAGCTTTTACATTTAATTTAATCACAGTTTGTTACTAATTTGGGGGGGGGGGATGGTGAAAAATCTTGGAGATTTGGGGAAGGGAAAATGTGGATTTGAAATGTAAAGATTAGAAAGCAAATAAAGAAACATTGTTCATCAGCCCCCAGGGGGATTCTCTGGTTGGAGGAGAATAATAAAGAGATTGGTGATGGATATAGCTTTAGGGAGGAAGGAAGGAAAGAACATAATGACTTACAGTATGATGGATACACATTTCCTTTCAGATGAGTTTGTCCCGACTGCAGAAGATCTGTCCTATTAAAAGAATCCTACTATGCTGGTGGCTATATTTCTTGGCAAAGGTGCAATTTGAGAGAATAAAGCAGGGTGACAGAAATATTCCATTTCATAGAAGGCAGTGAGCTCTCTTTCAAGCCGTTCTGCAGACCGTGTAGTCTTGGTAAAGCAATTTGATTCAGCTGAAATGCAAGCATACCTGCTTGTTGTAATAGTTTGTGAGGTGCATTTGTACGTTGTCTAAATGCTAATTTCCAGACTTATCTACGCTATAGATGGCTGGGTGCAGAATGGGCATGTGCTAATTTTGCTTTATGGTAATGTCATGTCCCTGGGCAAGGGGTGGCTATACAAGTGGTATGGATGCTAAAGCAATTATGCAGTGAGTCACAAAGGCAAGACGCAGACAGCAGTCTGTGGACTGCGAGGTCCCAGTCCTGTGTGGGAACGTCGGTGGGTCTCCGTACTGACACAAGGAGTCGGAGGTAGTGCGGATCCCAGGTGGGGAACGCATGCACAGAGAGATGAAGTGACGATGAAGATGAAGGATGACAGAGAGAGTCTGTGGCTGAGCGAGGAAGGGAACCCAGATCTCTGAATCCCAGTCCAGTGCCTGATCTGCCAGACCACCCTAGAAAACAGTGTCAACCCTATTCACTTCAACCTCTCCAGAATTTGGCCTTTACTGTAGTGAACGTGCTCTTAAAAAAAGCTTTTCTCTCCCTTTCTAGCACACTGCTTTTCACTTCTGTGTCCCCCAAATCCAATACAGAGGAGCTACAAAGGCTGTTTGTCTGAGCCGGACTGCGGTTTTGTAAAGCAGGGCCGAGCCAAGGAGCTCAAGGGTTCAGGAGATGAAATTTACGCTCCGATTCATGGCAGCAAAGATGACTGGTGGTGTCTGTTCTCTTCCTGACTAATACCCTTATTGGTACTGTAGGGCATCTGCTACGAAGAAGGTTGTTGACACTACTTTGGAAACAGGATCAGGTTCAAACGACCTTTCCTCACTTGAAGGTTCCACATTTCCTCCCACTTTGCCCTCCACGTCCTTTTCGTGCTCTCTCTCCTCAGCTGACTGCTCCTTTGCAGTCCTTCTCCCACTCCTGGCCTTCTGTTTTCTTTCCTACTGCCCCTGTGCTCAGTCAGCACGGCCTCTGCCTCGCCCAGTGCCAATCCCACTTTCTCAGTCCGTTCTCTCCTGAAATCTCCTGCCTTGTCTTGCTGACAAGATGCCACATCTGCTTGTGTTTTAAATCCTCCCCTGCAGTGCCAAGGGCTTCCCTTCTCTGGGCACTTGCAAACCTTTGTCTGCTTCTCAGGGCTGGCCCAAGGGTTTTTGGTGCCCTAGGCAAACTGATTTTGGCGTCCCCCCTCCCCCCAACATAAGAGATAACATGCAGAAAAAATTCTCTTCCATCTAATCTGGTGCCCCTTAAAAGCCTAGTTCACCTATATGGTTGGGCCGGCCCTCCTCCTTCTACTGCTATCCCTAAAACAAACACCAGGTGCATGGGTGCTGAGGGATAACTGGCTGCACGCTGACTCATTTTTTCACACATGATTGTGCATGTGCATGTGCATATGTCATGCACGTTGGGAAAGGAGCGATACTGGGCACTACTGCAATTGCAACATCACTTGGGCTGGGAGGAAAGAATTTCCTGGAGCTCTAAGGAAATTGGTTGGAAGGAACTGATATTGCTGCTCATCCTGAGATGCAGCCACTTTCCTTCCTGAGATCCCATTTTAAAAAAGAAATCAGTTACTTTAATGGGCTTGGCTAAGAGGCTTGCTGCGGTGCCGAAACTGTGATATCTCCTCTCAGCCAGAGTGGTGCTGTTTTCTCCTGCTCCTTCTTCCACTTTCTATCTGTGTGATTATTTCTTCTGCTGAGGAGTGCAGAGACAAATTTATGTGGCGACCTCTATCCTGGGCCCATTTTCCCCTCAGATAGCGATTCCAGCAAGAGTTCAGATGCTTTGTGCACTAGATACATGGGATTCTTCTTGGCTTCTGTTGTTCCAAACTGAATTTCCCTTTTCTGCTATGCCAAATATTTTTTTTCCTCTGCTGTCCATTTAAAGTACCGCTCTGCAACCTGCTGCAAAAGCCGAGGAATCTAGGACTTGCCAGATAAGATCAGACCTGCTGTAGTCTATCAGTCCAGTATCTGTCTCTGACAGTGGCCAGAGCCCATGCTTCAGAAGATGCAAGAAATCTTGCAAAAGACAGATGTAGGATAATCTGCCCCCTCTCCTAATCATAATTGCTAATAATGAAGAGACGGTTTTGCAGGCATAGAATGATCTCCTAGATAGAATATCTAACTATGGAGGAACTGCAGAGTTCATAGAAAACTCACCTACACATTTTGTAGGTAACAGTAGAATGGGGAGCCTAACAGCTCCTTTGTGAGTGATGTATTAAGTGAGTATACGTACACAGAGCCTGCTTACATGCAAGACTGTGATTGTGTGGAGAAAGTTGATACGAAGTATTGTACGCATACAGGAGTTTAGAATTTCTTTGAGAAGAAAGCTCTGAAATGCAGAGCAGGCAGAAAGGTCTAAAAGTTATCACAGCCACATGCTAAAGCAAGTAATGGGATGGTTTGATTGTGTGGTTGTGTTTTTTGTTGTTTGTTTTTTTAAAAAAGCCCTGGTGGGGAGAATAAGATACTGAGGTACTGGGAGGAAATAGAAGATGAAGAAAATGTGTTAGTGAAGGGAAACAAAGTTCTGGAACATCAGCTGGGAGGGAAAGGGTAAGGAGGAACCACTGAATGTTGTCAGACTACTATACTTTCAGGGGAATCTAGGGGCAGGAATCTTGCATCTGTTGTGAGATAACATTGTAGACTGGGGATGTGAAAAATCATTTGCCAAGATCCAAGAGGCAAAAATTGTCATATGCATTGCGGTTCTCTGAATCCCAGTAGCGGGTGCCAGAGCAATGTGTATAGAGTGGTACTGAGAAGCACTGCACCATACTATAAACCCTTTGTCTAATGGGAACCACTTCACAGGGGGGTGCGGCACCAGCCCTTCTTCAGCTCCTGTGCATTAGTGTGCCCCCCTTATTTCTTCCTATTGTTCAGTCTGTAGGTGAAATCCTAGCTCCACTGCAATCAGTGATTTTTTTTTGTTTTGTTTCTCCCCCTGCCATTGATTTCAGTCCAGTCAGGACTTCCAGTATGTTTACATATTGAAAACTAAATCATTTAAAATTCAATTTAAAAAACAGAACTGCTGGATGTTCAGTCTGACATATCTGCCAACAGAAAACAGAATTGCTGCAATAGCTGATAAAATTGAACGTGGCACATTTCCAGTGACAATTTCTATCAATTAAATTCCATTTCCTTGCCTTTAAAGCTACCACACACTTCCCCACCTCATAAATCACACCCTTGAAGTTATTCTTGAACTACCCATCAGTGGACAATATACCATAGGCCAAGCTGGGCAAGTTATTTATTACCCAGCTGTAGACAATAATGAATAGACTGATTTGATAGAGAGCAAAACACACCCAGACCTCACCCTCAAAGGATCATGCCTCATTACTAAATTGTGTAATTAATCATGTCCGGTGCACAGTCAATTTTTGTCAGTTGTGAAATTTCAGTTATGGAAGGGTATTTTTATGCTCTAACTTACAAAGGAAAATAATTAAAATAAAGGCACTTATTTTCCTCCCATTCATCTGTAGTTCCCCGTCTTCAAGTGGCTAACGAAGTGGGATTCTCTCCCATAATAGCTCCTGTGATAAATAAATTTGTTAGTCTTTAAATGCTAATGCACTCCTTGTTTTGTTCCATAGATTTAGACATTATTAGTCTGTGTCCACTCAGTAGGTTCCACTTGCACAAATTTAATGTAAATTAGCCCCAGACCGAGGCTCTAGATGAGTGGTAGCGATGCCCCAAATGAGCTACAGTCATAAAGTTTCCTGCAGCAAGTAGGTAGAAGGGGTTACAAGAGAGTGTCACTGCCCTATCTCTGTTGAAATTAACTGGATCAATCACTTGGAGCTAGATTTCTTCCAAGTCCTCGTCCCAACCCATGAAACACTGTGCAGATTAAAAACTATGGGAGCTTGCTGGAAGGTTTGAGAGCATGCATTTGAAGATGGTGGAATGTAGTGTTCGTGATCGTTTTTTTTTTTAAAGAAAAATTAAATAAATAATCTGGATCAAATCTACCCATGAAAGGATCAGAGGACAAAGAGGGGGCTGACTGCTCTTTTCCATTCCAACTGGTGCCCATGAGAATTCTCATGTATCTGATCGATATCACTAACTGCACTGTCGAGCTAACCTATAACGGTAAAAGTCTACTATACTCGCGTTCCACACAGGGTGTGAGTCTCAAGCATGGCTCGAGATGTAAGGAGTGAACTTCCAAGACTAAAGCACAAACTTAAATAGCCTGTGTTTAATGACAACCCATTGTCATGCTTGCAAAAGGCTTTCTTGCTTCTTCAGGGACGTCTGCCTCACAACTGGATGAATAAAGTGCTCCAGTTTCTACACCAGGACGGAGAAAATGCGACATACACATTGGCTAAGAATCTTCATAAATCTCTCTCTGTTTGCAGGTGACCCTAGAGCTGCTTACAATTTATTTCTGATTCTTGGCACTTGCTGCAGCTTGGAAGGAGTTGGGGTGCTTTCTGGATAATGGCAGCAGGGCTTTCAAGGGCAGCAGCTAGGGATAATATCTGCACTTCTGCTCCATGAAAGGCACAGAGCTCCTTCCTGAGCATGAGTTTTTCTTTCTCCTCCCACTGATAGAAGGCAGGAAGAAGCCCAACTGTTCTAAAGATTAGGGAGTGCTAAACGAAGTTCTGTCCAAGCCTTGTAAGTACTGGGCTCATCACTCCAGAGGGATTTGTCACACATCTTGCACAACTGTAATTCTGGGATGAGGCAATATCACAAGGGACGCTGTTGAGCTTGCATATATGATGCTGTGGTAGCAACTAGTGCTTTTGAGAACAATCCATTTGGTACAGCACGTGCAGTGCTACAAACACTTCCCAAGGATCCCTTCTATTAATGGCAGCTGACCCCACAAAGCAGCTCTGCACCACTTGGATTGAAAGGAGAGAGCTGAAGAAAGCCTAAACACACTGTTTTAAAGAAAATTCGATTTCTGGCCCTAGAAGACTGGTAAGGAGCTACAGCACCTCCTTTCCCTAGTGCTAGGGTGCCTGTGCAAATGTGGTGCTGTCAAAACTCATCACATCTGATGAATGTTCAGTTGTCCTTGTGGAATCATTTTGTTGGTCTGTGCAAAGGTCCAGATGATGGGTATCTCCACCACAGAACCCACTAAGGGTCTTTGCATAACAGGCAGTCTGCGCACAGAAACGAAGATCTGAATACGCCATAGATGGAATTTATCTTAGTGGTCCATCCGTCTTGGGAAAGAGGCACATTCGTGGTGAGAGGTAGAAAAGTGCACCGCTGCTCTGCGGCTTGTACCTTCCCTCTAGTTAAACCAAGGATTTTTGTAGCTGGGACTACAACCACCATAGATTTTGGTTTACAAAGTTCTTGTATAAAACAAAAAGCTTAGCACATGTTCTGCGTCCCTGTCCCTTTCAGCAACAGTACATTTTCCCCACATCTCCCATGGAAAAATCCTATCTGCCCTCTGCCATTAGGTCAAACAGAGCCCTGATCAAGCTACATGTTCGGTCAAAATCAGTAAAGGAAACACCATACGTGCAGTGGTAGCACCCTCTGCTGACAAGACTGCACGTTATTCAGCAATTGTGCTGCGGGAGCTCAAGACAATTTAAAAAGGTGGTATGTAGTGTTGTAGCCAGGTTGGTGGGACAAGGTGGGTGAGATATCTTCTATGGGAGACAGAGACAAGCTTTCAAACTATCCAGAGTATCTCTTTTACCTTGTCTTTCTAAATTAAGATCACAGTAGTTAGAACAATGGTCCCTATATTTTATTTCCCTGGCACCCTCCTTTACCCTCTCCATGTCTGCTGAGGGAAATGGGGCCATGGCTGGGTCTGGGGCCCACAGCAGGGCCAGAAATGGAACCACAGCCTTGATGTGGTTGGGCCGGATGACTGAGGCTGGGGTCAGGGCTAGGCTGCTGTCCTTTCTGGAGCCAGGACCAGATTGGGAGCTAGGGGTCAAGGCTGGGGCAAAGCTACATACATGAAACGGCCTCATTTAAGGACCTACTGTCTAGACCAGAAAAAAACAAGAATGAGCTAAGGGAATGCCATGGAGATATCAGGTAAAAGGTAATTTTCCCCACTGTGGAAAACCATGAGGCACTATGCCAGGTGATAAAGGAAAAAAAGAAAAATCCTTTTTTTTAAAAAAAAAGTGGTTTGACACTGAATTTTTCATCTGGCGCCTGAGGGATGGTGTGGAGGGTGGCAAGCTGTCTGCATGTTAGACCATCCTGTGATAGGGCACTTGCACAGGCTGACTCAGTCCCTCATTACAGCAATCAGCAGAAGCTGTGCAAGCCCTGCTCTGGTGAGCTAACAAGGGAAAGGCTCCCGAAAAGCTCACCAGAAGGAACGGCAAAGAGAGGGCCCCAAGCAGCCAGCTTAAAGGGAAGTGGATGAGTTCACCCTGTCTTGTGGCTGGGCAGGGAAGCCCAGAAGACTGCTGAACTGTAAAACTGGTGGTGGGTTATCACCAGAAAAATAAAAGCACCGGTGTGAATGCAATGCTGGAGTCTGTGCCTGATTTGGGGGCCAGAGGGACTGGAACAAAAGGGGCAGCTGCATGAATCTGCTGCATCTCCCTAGAAATATGTGGGGATACTGTTCAAAAGCAAAAGCTCATGCAATAAACAAACTTGTTAAGTCTTAAAAGTACACAGGGCTCCGTGTTTGTTTGTGTTGCTGGGCTGGACGAAGACGTCTTCTCCTCTGGAGCTTGTTCAAAGGCAGTAGATAAAGTTCCTTTTCTAATGCAAGTTACCGAATATGTCAGTGCAGAGCCTGAGTTTGTCTTTTAGTTCTGTGTAACTTGTCTGGTTGCTTTCCCTCCCTACTCCATCTTGGCAGCTGGGTTTTTTCTATTCAATCACAGTTTATTTTTTCTTGCACGCTGGTGCACAGTGTGCGGATCCTGGGTGCGACTGTGATCTGAGCACGGGGGAGCGGGTGCCTTGTCTTTGAGGGTGATGCAGGAGAAGGGAATGGGCCGGGGGGTGTCTGCTATTTCATACCTGGGGGAAGGTGGAGTGGGGGAGACGTGGGACTGGGTGGGATGTTTGGAGTCACTCTACCACAATAGTTTCTGCCCTTCTTGTCTCCCCTATCCACAATGGTTCCTCCCCTCCACCCAGAAGGGTTCCTATCCTCCTCCCCCCACCCACCATGGCTCCTGCTCTTCTTGTCTCCCCCTCCACTCACAATGGTTCCTTCCGTCTGACGGCGCTGATGCAAATTTTTCCCGGGGAGCCGCGCGCGCGCGGCCTGTGGCGGCTTCTCGCGAGAGTTCCGCGGCCACCGCGTCCCCTCCCGACTTGCTCAGCGCTCCAAGATGGCGGCTCCCATGGCGGCGCAGCCGGCGGCGGCTGAACCCCGGCCCCGCACGAGCGATGTCTTGCTCCGTGGGGGCCCGGCGGACTTCGGGTCGCTGCTGCTGTCGGCCCCGGTGCTGGCGGGGCTGGAGGCCGCCGGGTTCCTGCGGCCCTCCCCGGTGCAGGTCAAGGCCATCCCGCTGGGGCGCTGCGGCCTCGGTGAGGGGCTGGGGGTAGGGCCGGGGCCGGGGCCGGGGCCGAGGGCCGGGGTGGGGCTAGGGGCCGGGGTGTGGTGGGGGCTGGGGATAAGGGCCGGGATGGGGGTAGCCCCTGCCCCTGCCCGTGCGCGGTGAGCCTGGCCTCCCCTGACCGCCGCCCGCTCTGTCTTTCAGATCTCATCGTGCAGGCCAAGTCCGGCACTGGCAAGACCTGCGTTTTTGCCACCGTCGCCCTCGATTCCCTCCTGCTGGCCAACCCGGCCACCCAGGTAAGAGCCAGGCCAGGCGGCTGGGGAGTTTCGGCTGCTGTGGCCCCCTCCGTGCTGAAGGGAGCTGATCCTGCATTTCATCGGGCCTTGCTGTCAGAAGCTCCTGGCAGGAATGGGTGCTGCAAAGCTGTTGATTTAGGGGAGGATCTGTGCCAGCAGGTGGCTTGATGGGTTGTAACAGGGTTCGTGACCTTCTCCAGCTTCTGAGCCAGCCGCTCTGTCCTGATCCTCAGCCTCTGCCAGCGGCCCCCTTGGCCAAGAAAAAGTGGCGGCCACCTGAAAATTCAGTAGTGGTTAAAGGTGGGGGGCAATGAAAGAAGTTGCCCAGGAAAAGAAGCTGCCTGGATTGCCTTCTCTCGGCAGCGTGCCTAGGGACAGGGGTTCCCAGGCATCTCAGTGAAAGAAACTGCCTCTTAGGGGTCCACAGGCATGCTGCCGAAAGAAGCTGTCTGGAGTGGCTCCTTTTGGCAGCAGTATGCGGCAGAGAGGAGCTGCTCCAGGTGGCTTCTTTCCATGGCATGCCTGTGGACCCCTAAGAGGCAGTTTCTTTCATGGACGGTGACGGTATCCAATCCAGTGAGCCGTCACCGTCCATTCAAAGGTAAATTCTTTATTATTTCAGATCCTCGTCTTAGCCCCTACAAGAGAAATTGCAGTGCAGATTCATGCTGTTATCACAGCTATTGGAATCAAAATGGAGGGCTTGGAATGTCATGTCTTCATTGGAGGGACCCCTTTGAACCAAGACAAAATGAGACTAAAAAAGTGTCACATAGCAGTAGGCTCCCCAGGTAAGAGCGCACTTCATTCATTGTGGTTTAGACACAATTCAGTGACAGAGTTTTCAACAGTATAATAATTGGTACATAAACACATTCTTGATTCTTGTCTCATAGTCACAGGAGACAGTTTCAAAGCCTGAAGCTAAAGCACATTAGACCAGAGTAGTGTATTTAGTGAGAGATTATTCTTAAATATGCTTTTAAAGAAACAGTTCATTAAATAAGTGGGTTAGTAGCAAGTATTTGATTTGCAAAAGATGGAGTGTGGTTATTCAGTTAGCTTCTTTCCATAAATATACGTGGAGCTCAAGTGTCTCACTTATCATGTAGGTCGAATAAAGCAACTCATAGAATTGGACTGTCTGAATACATCCAGTATCCGCCTTTTCATTCTTGATGAAGCTGACAAGCTTCTGGAAGAAGGCAATTTCCAGGAACAAGTCAAGTAAGGAAAATACTAGAGTGTCTTTCATATGCCTAGCAGTAATTTAACTGCAAAATCTTTCAGCTCTAAAACATGTTATGTGACACATTGACTTTCAATATCTTATTTTATCTTAGCTGGATTTATTCTTCTCTGCCAGCCAACAAACAGATGCTAGCTGTTTCTGCAACCTACCCTGAATCATTGGCTAATGCTTTGACCAGGTACATGAGAGATCCTACTTTTGTGAGGTTGAACCCTACGGACCCAAGCCTTATTGGTATGTATAAAATGCACATCCATAACTTTAATGTTTCTAGACAAATAAAATGTGAATTTATTGAACATTGGGTTGGGAGTATTATTAATAAAAACAAAATCAGTTTAAAATACTTGTTTTTTTTATCACCTGATTTGTTCAAACAAGTAGTTACACTCAAACTTTTCCTAGCTAAAGTATTTATTATGAGAGAGTGGTTAATTTTCTCCCTGTTGTGGGTTATCTTTTTTCCATTGCTTCAAGGAAAGTTCCCAAACTTGAAAGACAAGTAGCCTTCCAGATTCCAGTTCAGCATATGTGACAATTTCCATTAATTACTATTTCCCAGGGTTTTTGAAGTCCTCGTTCTAGCTAGGACTACATATTTGAATCAATATTTTTAATACCAATTCATTGCTAGTTTTGTGTCATTTTTTGGGGTATCATTATTCTTACCATGCTTTGATTTCTTGCACAGGGCTGAAGCAATATTACAAAATTGTGAATTCTCATCCACTTCCTCATAAGACTTTTGAGGAGAAGGCCCAGCACCTGCATGAACTCTTCAGCAAGATTCCATTTAATCAGGCCTTGGTTTTCTCAAATCTGAACAGCAGGTAAAAAGAATTTCTTAAAACAAAGACTATGATGTTTGCAGATCCCTGTGAACAATGGGCATAATATATTCCACTTTTATAGCACCTTTCATAAGAGCACTACACAGACTGCATGCAAACTTCCGCTCCAGAATGCTGCTCTTTCTGGAACTGAATGGTGCAGCTTGGACATACTCAGTGTGCATGTGGGGAGAATTTTGACATCAGGGCGGTATCTGTATTTACCAGAGTGCTGCTAATGTCAGGGTGTGCTTGATTTTTGACGTCTAGGCTGAAAGATCTGCTAATTGCAGTACAGCTATGTGTCCTTGAATCTAACGTAACACGATGAACAGCTGAGACAATCCTGCTGGAATTTTAATCTTTGGCTGTAAAGGGGTCAAAGTTCAAATCTGATGCTTAGGCTGCTAAGCCATCTTCAGTCTGTCATCTTGATGAAATTCTGGAAGTGCATAGTTTTATTTACAGCCTTTATGTATGTATTGTATTAGGGCTCAACACCTGGCTGAAGTACTGACATCCAAGGGATTTCCTGCTGAGTGCATTTCAGGCAAGTGCATTTAGAACTTACTGCTTGTGTTAATTGGAATTCTGCATGAAACTGACCTAAAGTCACAGCAGAAATGTAGCCATTTGGAGTATTCAGGACATAAACAGGGATTTGGGGCAGTTGTATGGATAATTTATAGGTAACATTTGACTGTTTGTATTTCTTGCAAGTTCTTTGAGAATCTTTAAATATTTGGTTAACTTTATTTTTTTTTCCCTATTGCTTGGATAGTTCATTTAGTTCATTTTGTTTTCCAGTGGTGCTAGGGAATCCCATTTATGCCTTGGAGTACTGTTACAGATTCCATGTATTTGGAAGGGAAGTCTTGTGTTTGCAGTTTTAAGCAATGTTTCTGGAGTAACTTGATGGATTTGATTAAGAATATCTCTCAATTAGAAGGCAGTAAAATAAAGTTCAGTCTGAGCACAATTATATTAAAACCATCCTTTTTGGTTTGTTTTGTAATTAACAATAATCCCTTTTCCTGTAGTCTCCCCTTGCTGTAAGAATATTTGCATCGTTATGATAGCCTGTAAAACAAACTTACCTGCATTCCATATAACCCAAGTTATTAAGAAACATAAGGAATCATTTCTTTTAAAAAGAGATTCATTTTGTACCCCGCTTGCTTAATTGTGTTTTCAAATTGGTCTCCTTTCCAGCCACCCCCCATTCCTGATGTAGATAAACCAGGCCTTAAAATTAGTACCTGAAGTATGGATGCCCCTTTACTAGGTTTTGAAAATAGAATTTACTGAGCCATGTTTTCCCTGGGTTGGAGCAGTGCAAGGCTAAGTAACTAAAATATTCTTTCGGTTCTAAATGGTCATTTTTATTTCTTTAGGTAATATGAATCAGAACCAGCGTCTTGATGCTATGGCTAAGTTGAAGCAATTCCATTGCAGAGTACTGATTTCCACAGACTTAGTGAGTTGTTTTTGCGGTTAAGCAGTAGCTCTCTGGCATATGTTCATGTACTGATGGAGTTAGAGCTAACTTAGCAGTATTGACAGAACATCTCTCTGAAAATAGCAACGGTCTGTCTCTGGAGAGCATATAAGCTACTCTCCAGTTTTTATCTTCAGAAAAGAAAACCAATTTTCAAAGTATTTTTAAAAATTTAACGCTTAGACACCTATTTCAGTTTAATTACCTTTTTATAGTTAGGCTCTGGGAGCTATATGAATATCAAAGAAATACATTTTTATTTTTTGGTGGCGGTCCGGGGGCACCGAGGTTCCCTTTCTCCTTAGCATGTTACCAATATACCTCTTTGACACTTAAGAAAAGCAGCAGCAATTTATTTTTGTCTGTAACATATGAGCATTGGCCATCATGCAGTTTTTTTCTTTACACTCCCTGCTGTCTTCAGTTGGAGGCTTGAAGTTCTACCACCTAAAAATACTATTGTCCTGTATATTCCTCCTAAGCTGGGAGAGTATGTGCTCTCTTGTTACCCAGACATCTGCTGTTCAAATGATCTTCAAGGTGCACCTCTCAGTTTAGAATATTTCTAGCTGACATAAGCAAGCCAGGAAATTGTAGCTTTCACATAGAGTATTGTAATACAAGCCACTCGTCACAATCATCTCTGGGATTTTTTCCCCCCCCCCTCCCTCAAGACTTCTCGTGGAATTGATGCTGAGAAGGTGAATCTGGTCATCAACCTGGATGTTCCTTTCGACTGGGAAACATACATGCATCGGATTGGCAGAGCTGGACGCTTCGGTAAAACACTCTTGTGGGGTTGTGCACCTGGCAGCGGCGTGTCTGTGGAGCTGTCTGGCTGATTCTTCCCTCACTCCCTGTATTGTAGGAACCTTGGGCCTCGCTGTGACATATTGTTGCCGTGGGGAGGAAGAGAATATGATGATGAAAATTGCACAGAAATGTAATCTTCATCTCCTTCCTTTACCAGGTATGAAGTCTCTTGAATGTCTCTACATTTTGTTCTCTTGGCTGGTTTTTAGGTTTGATCTGACATTGGATTCACCGGTGGTCATGGTGAACTGTCATTGAATATACAGGTGCTATGCGGTCCACTGTCTGTAGATATGTCTAATTAAGTGATATATTGGTCCTGGCAGTGGACATAAATTGCTCCTAACTATGTGGCCTGTACCTTTTTTTAATCACTGCAATTATACAAAAATATGCAATTAAAAATTAGTGATAGATTTTCATAAGAAGGCAGTGGAAACTACAGAATGGAGTGTTGAGCTCTTTTTCAGTGCAGTAGTGGAGGGAAGGGGGGAGGAATTGGGAAATACTCACCATCATCACTTTTCCCCACCAGCACAATTTGCCTGTTAGTAGTGCTGTGCATTTATCTTTGTGCGTGTGTAAAGGTAAGTGCAAAGCACTACTCTCTCTCTCTATATTAAAACTGATAGTTTTAATTAGGATGTACATCATAGTAAAGAGGTAATATTGTATTACATCTGACATAGAAAGCCATAACTATATCGTCCAGGAAGCTGAGCTATTTCTCTTTTCTAAGGTTACCCCTGGAATAATAGGCGTAGTTTACTGTGAATGATTATGAGAAGAATGATGGAGTTCTAATGGAGAACTGCATCTGTTGTATTTAAAAAAAAACAAAAGAAAAAAAATCCAAATAAAAACTTCCACCAGAAATCGTTCTATTTTTGTTTTTGTTTTGTTAAAAAAAACCAGAGCAAATTGACAACTGGTACTTTAAAATGTCTCATGATTTGGAATTTGGTTACATACCATGCAAAGCACACTTGTTTCCTTGGGATCAAGAACGAAGTCTTGTATTGCTTTTGAGTGAATGGCTTTGTTTTTTCCCTTCTTGTGCAGAACCTGTACCCGCTGGATTGATGGAACAGTTTGCAGATTGTGATGTAGACGTCACATCTATTGCTCATGCAGATGCTTCAGTGAGTGCTTATATCCTGCCTCATAAAAGACCCGAAGAGACAGTGCAGCAGTCTACCATAGAAAACTGTGCTCAGATACCTCAGCGTGATCCTCCTGTTGCTGATGAAAATTCTTCCACATCTAAGCCAAGAAGGGTTTCCAAGGAAAAGCAGCTACTCAAAGGTTGCTCAGATAATGCAGCTGCAGAAAAAACTCCCAAGACTGTAAAGGCATCCAACTGCACTACACGGCAGAGAAATCAAATGGCAACAGCCTGCAAAACCCCTGAACAAAATGTTGATGAGCAGCTGGACAAAGAAACCTTAAAAAACATGCTTCCCAAAATTTCTTGTCTGTCATCATTTAAGAACCAGCAGTCTGCCAGTCCATGGAGCTTTGCGGAGTTTGTGGAGGACTATGAATACTTCATTAAGGAGGGGTTGGAGAAAAGTGTTGAAATCATAAGCAGCTACACGGGCCCGGAAGAGCATTACTGGCACCCTAAAAATGGAGCTGTTGTGAGGAAAGGGATAGAAGAGGCCCTGCACTTGGTAATAGATAGTAATAGTGACTCTCACAGCTCCAGGGCTTCCTCTCCTACTAGGGAAAACAAGTCGTACTTTGAAGTCTCTTCAGATACTCAGGAGCAAGAAAGCGATGTGCTCGTTACGGATCAGGTTCCGCCGAACTCTTTTCAAAGTTCCTTTAGCCCAATGGAGCACCAAGAGCTGCCACAAATCCAAAAGCAGATTCTGGTGAGAAAGAAGGCGGTGAAAAAAAATTCCAAGCGACGTAAGAAAAGCCGCTGCCAGCAATCTCCCAGTCCGTCGAAGAAAGAAGCCCCGGGAGATGATTCATACAGTCCTCAGGACGGGAACACTCCTGCCTTTCCCTGTGGGACTCAGAGTTACGAAGACTACTGGAAGTCCTATTACCGAGCATGGCAGAGTTATTATGCTGCGGCTTCCCGCTCATCCTATAGGAAATGTCATGGGCATTTTAACTGGCTGGCTGCTTATCATGTCAACTCTGTCTACCTGCAAGAACTGATGAAGAGTGATTGGTGACAGGAGAGCACTCCTTGCAAAAGGACTGAAATTGACAAAGAACTGTCCTCTAAGCTCAGAAACGGACTTCCCAAAAGCAAGAGGCCTTGTCCGTTTTTAGACTGCAAGGAAAATGTTTTGTTTGGTAAAATAGTTGAGGAAATGTTTTATATGCATTCCAGTGGGACGGCGCTGGTTCTGCCACTACTATTTGTCAGTAAATAGAGGTGACTTGTGCACATCTGCATGTTCAGTTCCCATCTTTTAAGAGAACAAAAATGCAGAACCAGATTCTGGACATCTTAGCTGTAAGAAACCACATTTTAAAAAACCCTCAGCAAAGTATGCTGTCTCTGTCATTTTCTCTGCTGTTCCCGGCTTTTGTACATTCATGGGGCGAGCTTGCATTTGCTGTTAAAAAACCTCTGGAAGCTGTTCTTCACAGCCTGCTCTCCTCCTAGTTTTCACAGTGCCTTCTTAAACCGAGCAAAAAGGGCTCCTGCTGTTTAATAGTGGCAGACGGAAACCTGCTTATCTCAATTAATACATGTATTGCTAATTTAAATGGAATTAATTAAACCTGTATAAATAACACTTCCACAGCTAGGTATGGTAGGCTGTGTGATAGAGGAGGCTTTAATTATATAAAAAAATGGAGCTGTCATAATTGGCCTGTCCCCTTGGGTGCTGCAGTATCAGACTTGCCATGCCTAAGGGAAAGCTTTAATTAGAAATGAAATTACCTGTTAGCCCTGAAACTAATTGGGATTCTTTGTTTAGGTCTTGCTGCTGTTTTGTGTCTGTCTTAAACCTGGAAAAGATGGAGGATTGGGCAGCTTAGACGTTGATAATGGATACAGAATCTTTCCACTCTAGCTTCTTAATTCAAATCCACCTTCAGCAGGAGGCTTGAAAATGACCATCTGAAAGCTTGCTCTGATTTGGGTCTCAGGCCAGTCCCTAGGGCACGAGCACTCCTGTCTCAGCCCTCCATATCTTGTTCTGGGCAGTCTCAGTGGAGGTGCCAGGGCATAGGCTGAACCCCATTTAGTGGGAGGGTTGCTTTCTCTTGTTCCCTGCAAAGTAGTGGGAGTTAACAGAGGGCAGTTAGGAGCAGCTGAGGCCAATCAGGGCCTGGCCAGGTGCCTGATTAACCCTCCCCTGTTCCAGACAGAGAGCACAAGCTGAGCAGCGCAAAGGCATCCTGTGTCTCAAAGAGGAGTTGAAGGTACAGAGACAGAGGGAGGACACTTTCCAGGCACTCAGGCTTGAGAGGAGCCCTCTCTAGGCAGAGAGGGGGCAGGGAGTGAGGCTTGGAAGAGCAGAGGGGGAAGAGCTGCAGCACTGGACACTGTCAGCAGCACAAAGTTGCTACTCAGGGCCCTTAGGTTGGGACCTGGGTCTCTTCCCACTCCGCTCCCCACAGGACATTATTGTAGGGAACCCTCTTGGAGCGGGATAGCTGGGGAGGGGAGCAGCACCCTGGCCCATTCCCCATGAGAAAAGCAGGAGACCCAGTGGAGGAGAGCTGGCAGTTTGCAACACTACCTCTATATTTTGGGGGGGAAGCTTGCTGTTTCTGTGCATACAAAACTTGGATCGAAGTCTTTAAATGGAAGGGTGCTCAGTTTCAGCACCTTGCAATTAATTTTGAGAAATTGTGAATTTGTCCTTATTCAGTGTCATTAAATATAAATCCTTTGTTACTTTGAAAGCGTTTTGCTGATATTTAAAAGTGTGTATGTAGAAGACCTAGCAGGCTTCAGTGTGCAAGTGCTGTGTTGTGTGTCTCATCTCTGGTGCAATAATCATGTTGAAAAGTGTGTTGTATGGGAACACATTCCCAAGATACTGCATATCTTACGTGAATGTTAAACAATCACAAAATACCTGCGCCCTTGCTTGATAGCAAAGGCCTACTCCTTACTACCTAAACAGAAGGCTTCCAAAGAGCTCTTTCACAGTGCAGTTAAGTTCTTTTCAACCTAAGATACTGCAGATGTCTGAACAAAGTGACTTGTAGCGAGGCAAAAAACACCTCTGTTGGCTGTGGGTAGTTATATATAGCACATTTCTAACCTATACTCACGCTTGTGAGGATGCCAGATTTTAGTAAGCGAACACTCTTGTTTCAGCTTTGACTATTGGCTGTGGCAAATATCTGTAGGATGTGCTCAGTAGCTAGACGCAAGTAGTATTTACTAATCATAGCCAGCTTGTCGAATGTATGGTATAAACCTCATTTCCTTTTCTGTCTGCAGTAAAAGTATAAAATTAACAATACAGCAAATGAAAATGGCATGTACTCTTTGCCATCAGTTCAGGCTGTATGCTTTCACTTTTTTCTGTGTGAAAAGGAAAAAGAGTGGCATCTAGTGGGTGCTGGGGTTTATAGCAAGCGGGGAAAGAAACAAGTTTACCAATTTTGAGCTGTAACTTGCTCTATATTACAGTGGGGTTGTCAATGGCTAGCTTTTAATTAGACTGTTTTTAGGGGAGACATTTTGACATGTTTTCACTATTAACTCCTAGAAGTGTTTGAGGTGACATTTTCTATTGATGGCTGTGATGTGAGATCAGCTGTGGTGGTTCTGCATTTTAAATACATGCAGGATAGAGGCAGCCTATTTATTGTTTGTATGTAGAGCCTGGGAAACCTGCAGATGAAGAATTTGCAGAATCAGAACGGCCACATCTAAAGCAATGCACAAGGAGCTTATTGTGCCTCTTATATTTCAACAAGTCATTGATATGTACAGGCTAACTTTTGATTGAATGACACTTGTTAAAATGTAGGAAAGGCCCTGTGAGCTATACTGATATTTTTCCCCTGTTACATCAGGATAAATGAATACTGTGGGAAGAAAGGAATTGGGGGTGCTTTTCTGATGAGTTGAAAAGACTAAACACACACAAATCTGTTGTTCCAGTTCAAATAAGCTGGAAAGGAGGATGCAGGGTTGGGCTTCATCTTGTTCTGTCTGCGTTATTGTTCCCTTGCAAAGGCTGTCTCAGCTCCTTTCTCCATTTCAGGTGCTCTTCAGTCATAGACCAGTCAACACTAAAAGGATGAGGATATTTTTGAACAGTAAAAGTGATTTTAAAAAAATGCAACATCATAAGCAGTGTAGCTATTTCCAAGTGTCTTGTCTATCTCCTGGCTTTTACTGTTCAACATTTTAAATGGATGATTTATTTTTTTGAAGCATCACTCATGCATAGTTGAGAAAGCGAATTGGCGTGTATTTTGTTTTTCCTAGTGATGGCCAGCTTCCAGCTGCAGAATTTTAGTGCGGGTAATGCTGTCAGAGGCACGAGGCACATTGAGGTTGCAAGTTCATGTGGCGTTTGCAGTAGTGGCTATTACTACTTTGACTTGTACTTTCTGAGTTTTCTATTGATGGCTGAGATGTGAGATCAGCTGTGGTGGTTCTGCATTTTAAATACATGCAGTTGTAAGTTCATATGGAGTTTGCAGTAGTGGCCGTTACTTCTTTGACTTGCAATTTTAGCTCTTAAACCACTGGGAGGGAGCTAAAATGAAACCGCACCATGGTGCTGGAACAGTATGTGTTGTCAGGACATGTATAAGTGTATTAGAACCAGATTTTTCTCCAGTAGAGGAGCCATTTTGTAACTCTTTTTTCCCTTTGAAACCTTCCTGCATTCTGATTAGTAATGCAGCAAAGGCTGGCTTTGTTCACATGTATCCTGTAGCCCTGGCTGGTTTTCCACTCTCTGCACCAGTTTCAGCCTCAAAAAGGCACAAGCAACTAATTGTGCTTCTAGGGTTTGTGTGTGTTTGTTTGCTTTGTGGGGGTCTGTTGTGGGTTTTTTTTTTTTTTTTGAGGGGTGTTGTATTTTTTCGTGGTGGAAAACGGCAGGCTGTGCATCTGGCCTGTGGTGAAATAAATGGCTCCATTTGAACCAACACCTGCAGTTTTTGCTTAGAAAGGAAGATTGAGAAATTCCGTGCTTCCCCCTAATCCTTGGACAATTAAATTGTTAATGTGAAGGAATTGAATATTTTCATAGAGACTGGAAACACTACCTCCCATTTCCTTTGAAAATGAAGCTGCGAGCAAGTCCTGCCCAAAACAGAGGTGGTTTTCTTTAAAATGACCTCTTATGCCAGTTTTCTCTGCTCTAATCAGGGTGGGAAGAGCGTGGGAATGGCATCGTGCTCTTGTGAAGCTATATCCCTCTAAATGACTGCTGGGAGTGGAAAAGTTGAAGTAGTACGCTGCATGCCCGGACCCACGCATGGGCGCTGGTTTTTTAAAGGGCGAAGGGCCTGAGTCAGCGCCCACTGCAGTTAATGGAAAGACTCGGCTTGAGCTCAATGCTGGCAATCAGGCCCTGAGTAAGGGAGAGGAGTTGATTGAGGAGTTGTGTGATTGAGAAATTTCCTAGCATCAGGAAAAAGGAAGCTGGTCAGGGCTTTGTGGTGCTTGCAGCATTCTGCCTGCATTTGTGGTGGGTTAGACTGGTGTCTATGGGCTCTAATTGAATGACGTGTGAGAAGCTGATGATGTGACAATGTAGTTGACTGGATAACTTAATCCTTCCCTACAATTCTAATGGGAGGAAGAAATTCACTGTAGCTTCCTATGTCCTTAGAACTCCATGATTGGGGAAACAAGGCACCATTTGCTTGAGCTGGTCTGAGCAGTGAAGATAAGGAGTTGCACAGTATTTTCTGATCAAGTGAACCGTCTGAGCTGCGTAACAAAGGTGGTGTAAGCAGCAAGGATAGCTATGGAAATTAGTACGGCCTAAAATCTTAGGAAGCATCTTTCATTGACAAAGAAAAGAAGCAAAAACTTCTCACTGTTAATGGGGAAGCAATTGTACGGTAGCCTTGGCTCTTTTCTCCCAAAAGCATGCATGGGAAGGTGTCCAGCCCCTCTTGGTCCCTATTCTAGATTCACTGCCATCCATTAGTAGAAACATACAGAGCTGTTCCTTGTTGGTCTGCAAGGAGCACTGATCCTTGAAAGAAAAAGAGTGCAAACCGGGCTACGGAAAAGCACTTCAGATCTCCAGTTTTCCTTTATGAAAATTTCATTTCAAAAGCTTTGGCCATTGAAACAAAACTTTCTGCTTCAATGAACTCTGGCAATAGAAAAAAGGATCTGTGTTTAAACTGACATTTTCAAGTATCAAAAATACCTTAATGTTAGTAGCAGTAATAAAAAAGACAAAATGCCTTAAAATATGTGTTCCAAAAGAAATCTACAGCGTGATCTGGGTGTTTGTGGCATATACTCTGTTTAATCCAGATTGGATACATCAGGTACAGCAGTGGCACAAGACGCAATACTGTAAATGATATACAAGTTTCAACATATGCACTACAGTTCAAAAAGAAGACAACAGAAACTCAGAGTTCTTTAGAAGGTATTCTCAAGTTATTCTACCTGCTGTTTTGTACAGTACATTTTGTCTCTGTCATGTGCGATGTTTGTAAGCAAAGCCCATTTATAATACAAAAATAGAAAATAATAAGGGCGAGAGTCTCTCATAACATAAAACTCTAAAGAAAACACCATTGCATTGGAATGTCTCACTGATTATCAAAAATATACCATCACACCTGTTTTGTAAAACACTTCATTGGTCCAAGGAGTCAGCTGGAACTCCCGTTACAGTTGCAAGAGAGAACTGAGAAGAGCATTGTATGGTTATTTATCTCTCACCCAAGCAGCTATATAACCTGCTATGACTAGGGCCAGTCCAAAACTGAAGAAGCAGCACACACATAGCACACACACATACAAAAATAACAGACTATTGACTGGAAACAGGACTAGAGCTGGAATTTTTCACAACTGTCATTGTATGGTGTGGTTGACTGATCACACTGAAATCTTTCTGGCACAGTCTTGTATCCCACATGTAAATAATAAATCTTTTCACTCTCCCTCAAGAATCAGTAAAGCACTTGGCAAACATCTATTAATTAAACTTCACAACATCTCTGTGAGACAGGAAAGTATTGCCGTCCCTATTTTACAGATGGGTAAACCGAGACAGAGAGAGGTTACATGGTGGTTCAGGAAGAGCTACGAATAGAACCCAGGCACCCTGACCTTATACCCCAATTCTAGTCACTACACAACACCGCATTTCATTATTAATCTTAAGGAAATAGAAGGAAATCCTAATTAGGAAGTTGAACCATTTATGGCATCATTAACTGTGAGGCCAGTAACCTCAGTTATGAAATCACATACTCTGCAGTTCAAAATGTCAGAGAAAACAATCAAAAATAAATTTGCCAAACAAGTAAAAAATATGGAGTCGGCTACTGACCGTTCCAGTGTGGAAGAATTAATTTCCAAATACAATTGTGGAAAAATAAATAGTTGCAAATATTATTCAATCAGCTTTAAATCTAACATACAAGGCTTTTTATTCAAAAGCATTACCGCGTAAGCTATTGCACGCTGACTTATAACTCCACTTTAGTTCAACATTTACCTCATTTTAATCTCTTTCTTATAGGGAACACTGCAAGCCATCTCTTAAGTACAATTTTTAAGGTTCCTAACCAGCATTAGAATGTGTAAAAGACAACATGATTACAAATAGATTTACATCTAAGTACTTGAAAAAACACCACCTACTCCATTGAGCTTTTGTTACAACACCCTTTGCCCAGTTATGTAAATCAGAGCAGTAAGAGCTAGTTCATAATGATATGGTCCTATCAGTTATTTAGGGAAAAACCTGCAACCTTTAAATAGCTCTAAAGACCATGAAAAAGTATGTGGTTTTCCAAGGTTTAAAATTGAAAGTGTTTTAGTGAGTAAGCGACTTCTGTTAAGACTTTAAAATTGCAACTTATTTTCCAGTTTACCTTAAAAATGCCAATATTTTGATACCCAAAACCAGCTTCCTGCATAAGAACTCGCTGTCCAAAGACAAGACGATATTCTTCAGATGACTGTACACGGCTAATTTTTAAGGAGGGGAGAGGTTTATTAAGCAGATGCAAGGGGATATAATTAGGAGTAATGGAATGAAAAATAAGGAAGGGGAAAATGATGGCTGAGTATCAGGAGAAAACTCCCTGACACAGATCTGTTAGGCTGGAATAATTTCTTAAGTGAAGAAGTGGGAGTCTTGTCTCTGGGGAGATTTATAGCTAGTCAAGGCAAAGAATAGGGAACTATTTTGTAGGGAAACAATACTATGTTGGCAAGGGTGGACTAAATGATCTCTTTGCGCTTTAATGTCCATGTACAGTGGTTTAGTTTTTGTGACAGTTTCTTTATGAGAGACTTGGAGGTTAATAAACCTCCAAAAATAAGTGATAAGGGTTTCAAAGAGGGTAGCTGGAATTCAAAGCTTGGGACAGGGGTATGTGCCAGTCATTTGTAATAGGTGTGTTTGCCCCTAGAACATACACAGTTATGCTCAAATCAGCAACCAAATGCCAGAAGAGAAGAGGACAAACTCTTGGTCGAAACGTTTCTCTCCAAAAAAACAAAAACAAACAAAAAAACCCACCAAAAAAACAGAAAACTTGTTTCATCTGACATTTGCTAAGGAAAAATCAAAATGTTTTTTTCTATATAAATGATCAAATTGTTTGTTGTTTTTTCATGGAGAAAACAAAAATATTTCACAAGAAACTGTGAGGAAAAAAGTTTAAGAAAATCACAGAACGTTGGCATTTTTTTAACTGGATTTACTCATCAGATTGCTCTGCTCTGTCCCCTTCAGGAACATAATCTCTTGAGTTCTAGATCCCACTCCTACTGTATATATTGTCCTGCAGCCCACACCATCTTCCATGTGCCTCGGGGAGCAATTCCCAGTTTATGTAGCTGTTACTTCTCTCTGCGTGGTGTTGGGAAGGGAATGGAATGGTTAGAGGACACAGCAATACTGAGTAACCATGGAGAGAGGGGCCCAAGCTGTAGAATTTAGATCCCAGGCCAGATCTAAACTAATCCATGTCTGCGTGTGCTCAAAATCTGGGGCTTGGTTTGGCCTCATCTACAGTAATGGTTTGTAAGTTCACATAAGCTAATCAAGTCAATTCTCTCTCATTACCCTGGGAGTACATGACTGCCCAGCAATCCTTGTGCTTATCAAAACAAATGCTCTTCCTTCCTTCCTTCCTTCAAGCCCTTTCTGCTCTCCACACCCCTCTTTCGCCTTAGCTTATACAGCTCTGTTTTTTATCAGCTAAGCATTTGCAGGATACTGCATTATATCTGGCTGTACACGGATGCCATGTGGATTCATTCCGATCCATGCTGTTTCAGTGAGTGCAAGGGGATATAGGGCATTGTTGCATTGGGTGACCCAGGGAGTCCAATACACTGCTATTTACAGGTGCAGAGATTTGCCGTGGGAAGTGTTATCAGTCCTGTTGAGATGGGCATTAAAATGGGGCTAATGCTTTCGTTATGAATGCTATTTTTGTGTTAAACTACTGAGATCAATCCTTTTTGATGTTCCCTCCTTCTTTATCTTCACAGGGATCTATGCTGAGCTAATGACCACAGATGACAGTTCCTGCTAAGGTAATGATAGAAATGTTATACTACTTGCTTTTGATGAAGCAGAAAAATAATTTCTCTTATGGAGCCTGAGCCCAAACAGCTAAAGAGGTGAACACCAAGTACTGTTTTTCCTGTTTGGTTTGTTTAACATCCTTGACAAAAATTGTGACTACCCAGGAAATGCTGACTAATAATTATTCAATGCACACCAAGTCCTTTCCACAGATGGGTGTCGTCTCCATCTCCTAGATGGGGAAAGGGAGGCACAGAGAAGTGAAGTGAGTTGTTTAAGACTGCATAGTAAGTTAGGGAAGAGAAGGGCAGAGCTAAGAATACAAGGCAGGGATCTGGCTCTTTGTCGCTGCGTAGCTTGTCATTTAAAGCAGTGCAAATGAAGTGCACGGTGGAAGTAACACATTCCCAACCAGCATACTTTGCCCAGGTGTCAATTGTGGCATAGAGTGCAGACAGCGGAGAGTCAGGCTCCACTTAGGCCTGCAAATGTTCAGCGAAGAGGTGGTGTGATGAGGGTAAATGAAACAAAGGAAACAATTTAAGTGCCAAGGAAAACCTGCTAATGGTGCAATGTGTTAAACTCCAGAATGCCTCCGAAGGGAAGGAGCAAAGACGCGCAGGCCTTGGGTGATTTAGAAGAGGACTCGACGTAGTCCTGGAAAATGTATGACAGGGAGCTTTCCAACGCTGGAGTGAAGAACCATCAGTTTGACGCTATGAAATGTTTAGCTGTAGCCTTCTCATTCCTAGAATGGGATGAGTTTCTGCGTAGGTTACTGAGTTATCACAGCAGCTGTCTGAGTCACCCTGAGACAGAGTCATAGGTGAGTTGACAGCACATAATTTTCAGGTCCCCAGCATCAGTATGTATTTTGAGAGAGGCAAAAAGACCCATCCCCTTGCTGGGTCAAACAGAGTTACACTTTGAGTGGTGCAGTGTTAGAAAAGTTACTATTTCCTGTTGAGAGAAGGGAAGTTTGAAACGCCTCCGAGCTGTCTCTGACTGTGAGCTCTTTGGCGCTGGGTCAGTGTCCACTTCAGTGTCTGTATGACACCTGCACACCCGGGCGTTGAGCCTGACTGAGGCATGATAATGATCAACACATTATGCTGGGGATGGCGTGTGATATGTTTGATGAAGGGGTGCTATTGCTAACGAATTGCACCTGTAATGAAAAGAGAGTCTGAGGAAGGTGTAGCTGGACAATAAGCAATTACTTCCCATTTATTTTTCTGAATGAAAAAAGGTCACATATAAAAGAAACTGTGCCAGGCCCTTGTTTTTCAAGACAATATGGTTACAAGAAAAGATCTCAGGGAGAAGAGTTATTATTCACCATAGAACTGGCCCGCAGCATTAAGCTGGATAGTACCACGCAGGGTGACGGTTTTCGGTTGCCTAAAAGTGTGCGACTGTTCCCAGATCAAGAGTAGAGTGGCAAAGTGAAGTGTTGTCTGTACCATACGATCTCCAGTATTTCTCCCCCTGCTCAACTGGAAACACACTGTAACTCCTGTGCTGGAGGGGAGGACTACATTTGCCAATCTAGTTTACTCACTATGTTAGTGCAACCCAGAAGCTTTCAGTAAAGCCAGTAGGAGCCATAGACTGTTAAAAAGACAAACACCTGCTCAGTCCGAGCCAGATGGTTGGCTCCAGATTTAATTGTATCAAATATAGATCCAGACACTGCTTGGCTACTATTTACAAATGGGTTGCATGTCCAGTATTAGCAAAGATATATATATAAAAAAGCACAGGCGTAGGTTACAGGATACATTCTATCAGACTTAGGATGATCTGGTGCAGTTGAGAGCTTTCACATTCTTTGCCATTTCTGTGTACAGGTTTAAAAAAAGGTTTCCTACATTTATTTTTTTTCTTTTAAAAATACAGAACTGATAGTCTAGTCACACTCTTTACAAGTAAGTGATAACAAAAAGAGAAAGCAGAAATCCATGTGGGACTAACACTCTACAGAAGCCTGTCTTTTTTTTTTTTTTTTTCCACAAATATGTTTTCACAGACAATAATTAGCAGACAAACAGTTTGCAGTTGCGCTGTATTGACTTAAAAGGCAGTTACAAAATCATCTAAATAAAGAATGCCATCCAGGGTGAAAGATTTATTTGTGTGGGTGTGTGAGATGGTGCGCGCGCTGTGCCAATGTGTTTGGGCAATCAGTTTGTTACTGTGCGCCAAATCAGGAAAATGTGCTCAGACCTTCGTGTGGCGTTTCGATGTGGTTCTCTTTCACACATACATACACACACTGAGGAACGGAAATAGATTTCTGTGACAGCTGTCGTCTTTGTCTAAATCTTGCTCTATAAAAGAAAAAAAGATGTGTAATTTTGGTTGATTAAAGATTCTGCTCCATGAAGGAAAAAAAAATCACAAAATCCATTGTTTTTTTTTTTCACCTTTTTCAGTCATTTCCTCATGAATAAATATTATCCATTAAAAACCTTTGAGAAGGTGCTGAGAATACACAGTGTTATATTTCTGTTTCTTTATTGACTTTCTTGTTGCCACGACGGTTCTTTTTCTCTAGCCTCTAGAAACAATTTTCTGCTTCATACGCTGGAACAAGGCTCTCCGTGGGCACGTGCACACGCAGACCCTCTGTCCATCCCATCTCCTCCTTCCTTGGTTCTCAGTCCATGGCATGAATGCAAGTTTGAAGAAAGCTGCCTCGTCCGGTCTCCATCACTAATTCTATGACGAAATGTCAGGTTGGTCCATCCAGGCACAATTTGCAGCAAGAAAGGAACGTGAAGGTGTGGAGGGGGAGGGACGCTGGCATTCCAGCTGCTTTCTTCAGACAACACCTTCTTACAAGGCAGAGACCTTGACCACGTTGCTGGTTGTGGTGGAAATGTTTGTAGAGTGGTGGGGACTGCCCGGGGAGGGCCTGCTTTCTCCTTCTGGGGTCAGCGCCGGTGGGGTGGGGATACTGATGATGGCCGTTGTGAGATGGGAGGTTTTGCAGTTCGGTCTTAGCACGTCGTCTGATTTCATATTGAGACTGGAACGACTAGAAAACAGAACAGATTTTTTTCTTTTTAAAAAGTGGCAAAAACAAAGACAATAAATGGAGCTGCTCCCCCAGGGTGTCATATACCTCAGAAAGAAGAGGACGGAGACCAGCTGCAGCAGAAACTGGTGAATAATCTCCTCCACCCCTGATTACCACTGGGCACCCTTAATTTGCCCCCTGATTAACACCCACTGTTGTTAAGTGCCCCTTGTTTGGTGTACAGCTTTGCCTGGGGACAGTTCAATCCTTCCTTTCAGAGGTCTCAGTGTTCCTTGCACCTTCCTCTGAAAGTATGGTGGTGGCCCCTGCCAGAGATGGCATGCTGGCCCAGAGCTTGCTATGGAGTGGATCTAGTACAGTGGTTTTCACACTTAGGGGCGAGACCCAGGACTGGGTCACAGTCCCGCAGGTACCGGGTCGCGGTGTCCCCTGCTGCTGCTGCTGCTGCCAAAAGACTGGATTGCATGGCTCAAAGATGGAATTGTTGGGTCGTGGGCATAATTGATTTCCTTCAGCTAGGAAGAAAAAGTTTGAAAATCTCTGACCTAGTCTGCCAATGCTTGTTAACATCAAGCCTGCCTAACTGGCTATTCAAATGCATCCCAGTGTTGTTTTCCTTGAAGGAAAATTTTGGTGTTTTTCAGTGGAACTCCAAAGCACGTTTCAGAGGAGGGCTCCGTACTGTCTGCCACGCTTTCACAGCACTGAGCAGGCAGGGACTTGGGGGGGCACAAACATCCCTCACTGTGGCCTTCTCTCCCATCTGTGTGGAGTCGGCAGGGCCCTCTGAGAACGGGGCTCAACGCTCACTGGAGTTCTCACAACCCCAAAATACAAGAAAGCCGAACAATCAAATCCGCTTCAGTGGCAGGATACAGCCACGGACAGTGGTGCTGTGTTTGTGGTGTCTGAGTGCATTGGTGCTTTGGGGAGAGACGGCCTGTAAAAGAGAAGTGCCCGGCCCCCCCCCCCCCCAAACATTTTAGAGATGGGGTGAGCAGAGGGGCTAGGAATGAGCATCTCTGCTTTCAGGAGCAGCCAGGACTATTTATGAATGAACAGCTCCAAGGGGGAGATAGTACAGGTTTGAGCTCATCCTCCCTCACTGCAAGAAGTCTGCTCCCTCAGATACCAGTGAAGAAAATATGTAATGCAGAGCTGGGCCCTTGGGTGCTATAACTCTATGAACGTCCATTGCTTGCAATGGAATTATACCCATTGATGCCCTGGATAATGTTTTCAACAGCATGAATGTCTTAGATTGTTTCCTTTGGCAGCTATTGCATCTGTTTCGATGTGGAATCAGCTCTCACACCCCTGGACGTACTGGTGTGAACCTGGTGTGAGAGGAGAATCAGGTCCAAAGTTGCATTGCACCCATCAGAGTTCCCTGACCACAGGCTAACTTCAATGCAATTTTCTCTCTCCTTTCACAACCTCCATCCCTTTATCTTCTCTACTGTTTCCCCCAGCCATCATCTTGAGCGTCCGGCAGCTGTAGCATTTCTATTAGATCTGCATCAGTTACATCCTGTAATTAATTACTGAGGGAAAATGATAGGTCTGCTTTTTGTGCATCTGCAGAGCTGCAGGAATCTGCTGTCCATAGCCTAACAGGCTTGCTTTAAACACAGGCCTTGTCCTTTTGGTAGATAAAGGGCTCCCTGTCGGAAAGTCATCTCTGTTGTTATCACAGGCTGACTTGCCAAGAGGCTCTTTGCTTGCGTATCGAGTGTCTGGCTACTTCAAGATGGGTGAGGCGATAGCTTTTATCGGACCAACTTCTGCTGGTGAGAGAGACAAGACAGGCTTTCGAGCCACACAGAGCTCTTCTTCAGTCCGGGAAAGCAACTCCCCGTGTCACAGCTAAATCCAAGCTGGGGCCGAGTGTTAGCATAAGCAAAACAAACACGGAGTCCTGTGGCCCTTTTAACAACTAACACATTTATTTATCACATGAGCTTTCATGGGAGAAAATCCCACTTTGTCGGATGCTTGAAGAAGCTGACGAAGTGGGATTTTTCCCCACGAAAGTTCATGCGTTAAATAAATGTGTTAGTCTTTAAAAGGGCCACAGGACTCCTTGTTTGTTTTGATGAACTAGACGAACACGGCTCCCCCTTTGGATCTTAGCCTAAGCAGTTAGCACATATTATGAGGGACCATTCAAGGTAGCTATAGGGGAAAAAAAGCGGTAGGGGTTTACAGAATGTTGGACTAAGCCATCCAGTGCAGATAAACCATTAACCCCCCCTTAGGCTGTGTCCCAACCCTGGCTGGGGTGATTTAGGGGGAGTGGTCCTGCTTTTTAGCAGAGGGTTGGACTAGATGACCTCGTGAGGTCCCTTCCAGCCCTATTATTCTATGATTCTATGTGCTTGGTATCATTTATTTTATTCAGGGGCATGAATGAGCCATCCTTTGAGTGACATAAGTTACATGGCTCTAAGGGCCGGTGTGCACAGGGCTATGTCTCTGGGAGAGCTTCTCCTGCCAATGTAACTGCCTCCTCTCTTTGGATGGGTCCTGATCTGAGTGGGTAGAAACTGCACCGAATTCTTCTCCAATGGACATCACCCTTAGCAGGTTTGCATGCAGCTGCCAGCCCCAAAGGTCTGCTTACTGTACCTTGTTGTAAGTGATGGCTGCTCGCTGCATTGGATATGTATCGTGCTTAGTTCCTGCATGCTCCGGAGGCGAGTGGCTGGCACGTTGGAGTTGGGGAGATGAGTGGTCTTCTTGTTGCGTCGAGAACAACAGGAGGTGGTGACGCCCTGGTGACTTGACAGTGAGGGGCTCCGGGTGGAGGGGTAATTCTGCATTGAGCTATCCATGCAGTTCTGTTCAAACAGCTGCTCATCTATGAACTCATGATTCTGGCAGGGAAAAGAGCAAGTGTCATTCTGGCCAGTAGCTAGCCAAAGGCTTTTCCTTTTCAAGAACATCTTTTGCTATTCTCGTGGGTCAGGTCTGCCCCTCACCTGTTTAAGACGCTTTCTGGCCCTGAAACAGTTTGTACCAGACAGTTCCCAGATTTAAAAATGCAAACAACAGGAAAGGAGATGGCTTCATCCCATGATTCGTTGTAATGAGAAGAACGTGTTTGCTCCCTCACAGGGGTATGGGAAGCAGAGAGGCGGGGGCATGGACATGACAAACTGTCTGTACCCGCTGGCTAACACATTCTACAACCATCAGTGGTGTGGGCCTGCGTGTTCCTCTCTTTTACACCCCTCTACCTCTGAAGGTCAATGGTGCGTCCCTGTTCTAAAACTGTGCACAAAGGCGAATAAGGCTCATTGTCTTCTGGGATAAAGCTACTATTTGTGTCAGGCGGACTAGTTGGTCATCATCAAGTTGGAAAAATTAGGTATGGTGTGCTAATGAGGCCACTTCCTTGAAGGTATGTCCATTGAACCTGGGATGGTAAATGAGTTACTTGTGGAAGTAAAAGTGTCAAGGTGGAAGCTGCCATGGGAAAGACCAACGGGGAGAGAAATGACGATAAACGGAGTTTAGAATTGGTAGCCTAGAGCTTTGAAGTGCATGGAAAACATTAGTGTCTTTTGCACCAATGAATGGATGACAGTGTAGGGAAGAGCCCAATTATGCACCTGGGTGGGCACACAAACACTCACAGATTCCTAATATACAAGCTTAACCTTTTCCCTATTAGAACTGGAAAGGATGGCGCTAAGGGAGGTGAGGGAGAGGACTGTAGATAAGGCAGACATCAATTTTCATTGGAACAGATACTGAGTCTTACAGAACACAAAGGCATCAGCTAGAAAGAAACCACATGCACAAACTCCCAGGAACAGGACCAGTAACAAGAAAGGAAACAAGCACTGAGGATGTGTCACACAGATTGTAGAAAACAGAGTGAATTAAAGAGGAAATACCTTGATGGTGGAAGTTCGTACAGATAACAGGGGATCATCCACAAGATAGGACAATCCCTACAGGACAACATGCCAACAAAAAATAAAAACATGATTGATTGTCCATTCCTGCATTCCTAATTTAGTCCCAGCATTCCATCCATTCAGTCTCAGCATTCCATCTGGCACCCCAAGTTTGAATGGGCAATTGGGCCTTTCCTTTACCAAATCATTTGTTAAATCAGATTAGTTTTCTTTCTTTTCTTTTCTTTTGACAAAATGTTCAGGAACCCTGCCTTTTAATTGTTTATCTCTCTGAAAGAGAGAGGAAGCACATGACAGTTTGCAGCTGTCACTCATTTTTTATTTTATTTATTTACTGAGTGTCGGAAGCAATAGATAAAACATATCTTCAGCCACTGAATCAGAGCTTCCCCCATTGAGATTGTATTGTTATTGGATCAGGGGTTACACAAGCAATGGGGCTGTGTTTTGGTTGACCTTTGTGGAAATATAGAAGGAAGGTTTTGGCTGAAGGATGTGGATCAACCCAGGCAGGAGCGAGAGAAAGAATAGGATATGCATATCACTGCTCACATCTGGGGTAGCGAACAGACCTGAAAAATGTTATGTTAATATAGCAAAGAATCTCTTGTTATGATTTTTGGAAGCATCCCAGGACCACTTTGTCTTCTCACACACCAGATTTGTAGGTGATTCACAGCTGTTAAATTGTAGGACTTCATTCTAGTGACAACTGCATGCTGTGAAAATAAAGCATGTGCTTTTAAAATCCCTCTTGTCTAATTTAAGGAAAGGTGTATTGCCCTTGAAAACATGTTGGTAACCATGGCACATGGATCATTCCTCATTCCATTCCATCTCAAACTTTGAAACGTTGCAAAATGACTCTTCAGTGTTTAAGAATTTATATGCTGTAATTTGATGGTTTGCATAATATCTTAATAGATTAAGCATGTCAAGGAAGTACAGGAATTGCAGCACAAAAACTGATTGAGCTGTTTTGACTAATGTGTTGAGAACCACAATCTAAACATGCTGCATCTGACTCCTTGAATGACAATCTCTTTTTGGGAGACTTTGATACTCTAGGCCAGCAACACTGAGATTTCAGGAATTGAACAGCCACTTAGTGCTGAGAAGAGTTGCAGAGAACCCTCCTCCCTCTCCCCCCAAAAACCACACCCTCCAAAAACAAAATAAACTCACCTTAAACAAAACCCTAAAATTGCTGTTGTGGTGTTTGCGTCAAGATTAGAGCTGATTATATGACTGCAATGAGGAGTTTGTTAACCAATTCAGAGATTCCACAGCCAGAAGGGACAATTGTGAGAAATTAGTCCTGGAGGTTCTCCAACTTTCTGGGCTGGGACCCCCTTTGAAAATATTTCAGGCTGTGATGATCCCCTATGCCATGCCACCCTCCCCATGTTACGCTACCCTTACTTCTGCACTACTGCCTTCAGAGCACCTGGCAAGCAGCCACTCTTCTCTGGCCACCCAGCTCTGAAGGCTCTGGCTGTTAGCCATGTGCAGGGGCTGATAACTCGCTGCCCCTCCCTCCTAACAACCTCGTCACCCTTTGAGTGGTCCCAACTCCCAGTGCGAGAACCCTGGTTTAGTCTGACCTCCGGTATAACACAGGCCTAAGAACTTCCCCAGAATAATTTCTTTTGAATGAGAGCATATCTTTAAAATAATAAACCCAATCTTGATTTAAAAAGTGCCCGTGATGAAGAATCTAGCGTGCCACTTGGTAAATTATTCCAGCTGTTAGTTACCTACTCTGTTTTCCCATTACCCAACAAATAATGTATTCAAAATTTGCTGTTTTCATTAATCAAACAGCTCTATGCATTTTATGAAGACAGAACATGGTTTTTTGCCATCATTCATCAAGCACATTATTTTCCAACAGTTATTTTCATGGTTTGCTCAGTCCTGGCTGTGATACTCAAATATGTGATAACACGGCTGGCAATCTCATCATGGTGGGGCAAGCTGGGGGGAAATACAGCAAATATCTTGTGGAATTTTCCCCTGAGTATTTTCCAAATTCAACATTGTGATGACATTTTTAGTCCAAAAATTGAAATTCAGAAAATTTTCAGTAGCTGAAGCAAATATCTGAATGCAGCAGCCGAACAGTTCACCTCAGGACTTTCGTGGCTCTCTTTGGCTCTATTCAATGCAGTATGTCTTCTAAATTCCTTTCCTATCCCTGCGCTGGCACCTCAGCCAAATTAAACTGGGGCAATAGAGAAAAATACAAGAGAAAATACAAGAAAGGTCTTCTCCGCTCTCTGCTGCTGTTCCTTTGATTCCAATGTTTGTTGTCACGCATTTGGGCAGACAGCTACAGCCCTTACTCACAGCGGATTGCAGTTTACACCACTGACATCAGTGGGAGTATTTGTGGAGAAAAACACAACTCCAGTCCTCGGAGGGAGGCTGTCATCCTCTGACCTGAAGTTTGTCTAAGATAGGGCCCAATCTTGCAACAATTTACAGAGGTGCTTAACTTTACTCACTGCCAGTCAGTGGAATTGCTCACAGGGTGTAAAGTTACGCATGTATGTAAGACCATCTTCTTTATTTTCTGTAAAAGACCTGGCCAATTGATGGCATTTTGTGAACAGCTGGAATAATCACAAGATATAAGCCACGTTGAAATGTACTGTTTAATGGCTAAGGGTAAGCACAGAATTCTAAACAATGAAAGAGTCAGATTGTGAACTGTCTGCTTGTAATGTAACACACAGAGTTCTCAGAAACAAAGGCAAGCCGAGACTTATACTATAAAATGAACCCAACCGTCACTGATCTAGTACACGGGTTAGCTTCATAATTCAAAATGAGGAGTTGCAAGATCTGTTGAATTTAGTTGCTGTAATTATTTAACCAATGGTCGTCTTTCTGTGCATCTTGGAGATCTACTTGTTGTTACCTTGGTAGGAACCAAACTGAGAAACTGAGACTGTGTGTGGGTCAGACAACTAAGGTATATCTGATGGTGGGTGCAGATAAGGGAAGGGATACATCTTACCAGGTTTTATTCCTTGGTGTCTTTCCAGAATGGGCCATATATTATATGGGCTATATATTATATAGATAATCAAACAGAGCCCTGGGGCACTTTTAAAGACGAACAGATTTATTTATCGCATGAGCTTTCGTGGGAGAAAATCCCAATTTGTCAGACGCTTGGAAGATACATAGATAAAATGTCCCTTTACTACAAATTACCTTTGAATATAAGCTGGAGATGAAATGTGCACGAGATAAAGATCTGTTTCCTTTGACACCTTAAAGTCAGTTGGTCGGAGTCCACAAAAGCTTATACCTGAAGAAATTTGTGAGTCTTTAAGGACTCTCGTTTTTTCTGTACCCAGACTAACACGGCTATCTCTGGAAAAGGTCTGTTTGGAATTTTTCCAGGGACTTCTGCTTACGTAACTAATAATTTCAAAAATACCCCTTCTTCGGGTCTCAGGCCAGCATCTTGCATTGCATGAATGAAACATCACTAAGTAGAATCTACTTGACTGGCCTCCAGACGAACTTACTTGCTTCTTTAACTGAGGTTTGTCATGAGAAACAGACACGGTGTCGCTAAATCACATGAAAAAGACTCGTCTGCTTCTTTTAAAAGGCCCAGTTCTTTTCTCTAGCCTATTTGTGGTAGGGAACATATGTGGCTTGGAAATTGCTGGCATCAGCTTCCCACAGTAGCCCTCTCTTATCCTTCATTGGAGGCGGTGTGAGCAATGGGTGCAAGGAACCAGAGATAGATGCAGTTTAGGTGGAAGTGTAACAAGGACAAACTGAGGTTAGCCCTAGTTCAAAAACCATGATCAAAGCCTGCTCCTGCAAGTCTGTCTCTTGCCTCACTGTGTGGATAAACTGCAACTGGATAGTGATTTGCACTGTGCACCGATGTAAATGTCTGCACAAGACAATCCAGTCCTTTGTTCTTTTACACAGATTTACACTGTTAGCATTTTGCACAATGCTCATTCGGTAAGCAATGCACAAAAAGAAAGCGAATCTCTTCCCGTGTGGTGCAGTACAGGGAACTTCTGAGATTCAGGACCCAGCACTTCACTGACACATATGTTAGTGCTCACTGGGGATATGCGTTTGTGAGTGCATGCATTGGGTTAGAGGTGCATACTGTACCTACATCCTTTCCGAAGGGAGCCCGGACCCGGGAGCAAAGGATTTAGTCAGATTTTGAGTGTGCTTTGCTACTTACAGTTGTTTTTTCCAAGCAGTGCAGCAGATGGTGATGTTGGCTTTCGATCAGTGAGGTGGATTTGCTGATGTGCTGCTCATCATCAGTAGATCCCTAAAGACCCAGAGAAAGAAGAACGAGGCATGAAATCACGGGGCTAAAGAGAACAACCATGGCAGGTGGCGGCGGGGGGCATTGTTGCCAACTCTCCTGTTTTTATCACAAGTCTCGGGGGTTGGTGTTTGTCTTAAAGCCCCAGCTCCTGGATTCAGGCCAGGATTTCTACTTCCAGTCTTCAAAAAAGTCAGTTTGTAGCCCTTTGCGTTTGTGAAGAAGAGTTTGGAAACATGACCACAGTGTGGCTGAGCGACCCAGGAAACAGAAAGCTAGGAAAGAGAACCCACAGTTTCAAAATGTCATGTAAGGACAACTGGTCCACGAGTGGCTCTGCAGGATGGTAGTGACTAAGGCCTAGGACCCCTGGCGTCCTATTCCCCACTTAGGAGCCATTTCTGTTGGTGCCTTCACTCTGCTAAAATGGAACTGAGAGCCATGGACTCGCCAATGGTAGGGCGAAGGCCGAGCGCTGTTGCTTTTAATGAGAGCTGTGCAGTGTCTGGCACCTCACAAGATCAAGCCCTTTGAGGGAAAAGCAGCTTGGATAAAAGGCAATGGGGACATGCAAATGATTGTCATTAATAAACTCTCACGTAGTGAGAAGCGGCGTAGATTTTATTGGGAAACGTAGGATAGGGACAAGCGTTTTGATTGGCGGGAATGAGGAGCACCCTTTGATAGCAAAAGCTCCATCTGCCAAGGATGTCTGGTGGGGTGGTGACTTTGATTAATTATGGCTGTATTACTGTAATGCCAGTGAGCCCCATCTACAAACACTAGCCCAAAGAGTTTGCAGTCTAAATCAGACAGCAGGGAGGGTTGTTGAGATAAAGTTCCCTGCAGAGGGTTAGAGTCAGTTCAGGTGGGGCAGGAGCATGCACAGCTGAGATGGGTTTGGATCAGAGCCTTTAAAAGAGGGCTGGCTGCCAGTCTTGGGGCAGAGCTGATACCAGTGTGTGTCCAGGAGCCAGGACAGCCTTTGTCAGACAGATTTATGGTCAGGGCTGAATTCTGGGGGTGGGAGAATGTTAAAGGCTCAAAGGAAAAATGACCTGAGTTGATGATTAGTTGTAGTTAGTATCTGTGTGCTTTTGACTTCACAATAAACCTTTACAATAAAGCCGGGACCCTACAGAAAGAGCTTTTTGCTTCACCTTGTTCCCTGAGAAGTTTTGTCTCAGCAGCTGAGAGCCTGGCTGTGGAAATCATGATCAGATAGATGCAGGAATGCTACCTACACATCTCTCTGTTCTCTGAGTCCTCTTTGGCTGGGATTTCAGGCTGCTGGTGAATGGTCTTTAGAGAGAGGTGTAGATAGCAGGGGGAAGACGCACTGAAAGCCTGGGTTTGTAAAGCAGAGAGTCCAGGCTACTGCGTATAACTAAGTGACCGTGGAACGTGAAATCCAAAAGGGCTAGAGTAGAGTATATGCATAATACACTCAATGCTTTCACAAAGCTTATTGTCTTTGAAGGTAGACCACACTCTTCATTATGGCCTCTCTTGCCATGGAAGGAAGACTTCACAAAGGGAACAGAGCCCTGTTGTGTTAGGCACCATAACAACCCTAGAGAGTTCACTCTAATCTCTCATTGTTCTTACTTGCCAGTCAATCATTCAGCAGACAGCATTAGATCAATTTAATTATATAAAAGCAATAGTTACTTAACTTTGCTGTTTACATGATTTTATTGTCAAGGAAGGAAGGAATATGTCAAGGCACTTTTAGTTGCTTGCTCAACATGGTAAATATTTACTTAAAGAAAAGAAATCTGCTCTAACATCTCTTTGGAGCCCCATGAAAATGGGCAAAGATTAAACACACATGCCAGAGAGGGTTTCCAAGAAGCACATTTTCGAGCACTGCAGTCAAGGTTTATGTATTATGGTTTGTAACCCCCTGAATCTGCTCTCTGTGTGTTGTATACAAAGGCATGGTTCTCTGCATACATCATTTACCCTTTGATTGGAAAATCAGATATGCCCCAGAAATGGAAAGAAAGGAGATAAGAAGAAGCTGTTCAACAAATCTCTCTGCTGTTCTAAAACAAGCATCATTTTAGTTTTTCCATTGCATAGTTGCAGGTTGAAGAACTACTTTGTGAAGCTTTTTTTCTTTAAATTCCCTGACCCTGAAACCCACCCCCATTTCATGGATGTTGCCTGTGATCATCCTCATTGTCTTTGAGTATTCAGTGGCTAACATTTTCAAAGACAATTAGACACATTAAATGCCAATTAAATGTTTGCAAGTGGTCTCTTTAAGCTCCTTAGATGTCTCAGTAGCAGATGCTGAGCAGAGAGACTACGCTGTAATGCCTGAATCTGAAGACAAAAGTTCACATGTGTGCCTTGCATGCCTGGTTTGGACACACAACTGCAGTATCGCAAAGTTTAAGAAAGAAAATGGGTGGCCTGGGGAGGAGATAGAAAGCAGAACACTATAACATGGATGTCTACCAATTGACTTCATCTAAGGTTGTTAAATGATTCAGATCATTTGTGCTTAACTAATCTGATTTCCAACCCTCCAAAGTGGCCTTTGCGATACACTGAGCATTTGGCTGCATCTATTGAAGAGCCTAAGCCACACCCAGGATTGTACTGTGATGTCTAACTTGGCATCTCTGAAAATCTGACCAAATTCAGTCCATGAGGGCTGACTGACTGTGCAAACCATTTATAGACTGATATGGGGGAAGCAATTCTAGGCAGGAGGCAGTTCCTTTTTGTTGCCTTGAAAAATGTTGTGCTGGGATGTTGCCAGAAGGTATTTTCAAGGCTGAATTAAAAAAAAAACCCAAACAGTTTAGGTTTTTCTTACTAATAGTGACTCAAGTGAACGAATACATCAATTTGTTCCTGTGCATACCTGCAGAGTTCACTGGCTAAATCTCTCCACATCGAGAAGGAATAGACACCGAGAAGAGCTTTGTATCTGAATATCTCCTGTGGGGGACACTTTATGTGATAAAACAAGTGAA
The DNA here is from genome assembly GCA_007922175.1 of Pelusios castaneus. Classification (NCBI taxonomy): domain Eukaryota; kingdom Metazoa; phylum Chordata; order Testudines; family Pelomedusidae; genus Pelusios; species Pelusios castaneus. The sequence continues at coordinate 1,529,760 of ML685932.1, read as the reverse complement.
GCAGTATAAAGCTAAATCTCATGCTTTAAGTAACATTAATCTTGCAGAGCACCAGAGGTGCTTTGTAGCATAAAGATAGAAACAAACTGACCTGAAAGTTTGTTGCACTGATCCAAAATTATCTGTGCAGAGAGATTTGCATACTTTTTCACAGAAATCATAAAGATTGGCTAGTCAGGACATTCATGTTAAAAAACCATTTAGAACAGCATCATGAGAAAAAGTCAAAGCTGGGCAGAGAAATGCACGACTCCTTTAGAATGAGGGACAGGACCCGTTTTCCCCAAATCCCAGGGACTGCCAGGTTAGTGACATGTAGAAGTAGCTGTAGCTGGACGAACGATGGTTTTGTGGTTAAAGCATCAGTGGGGTCATCTTCAAGTTTGGTGTCTCTTTTCTGTTTTTGTCTGACTCCAATGCTAATGAAAAGCAGAAATATTTTAAATGGCATGGATAGGCAACATACTGCAAATAGCTTGCTTCAGGGATTGCTACCAGCTTTTACAGGGTGCCTTTTCTCTGCCCTGCACTGGTTCTGAATGCGTCCCATGAGATAAATTTGGCAGATGCTGTAGACTGCAAAGATGGAGATGGTGCTGATGGCACCCTGACTAAAGGCAGACATCTGTTGCTTCCTGCAGAATACCCAGCACTTCAGAAAGCTGCAGGAAATCAGCCTAACGCAGCCAGTGAAACATTGATCTAACTGCAGGAAGTAAACAGATTGCCCAGACAGCAGCAGGCACCAGCTTGTTGGAATTCTACATGTTATGTGCCTATGAGGCATACAGAGCAACAAAACGCTTAACGTGAGCAGCCGGTAGGAAAGAGACTGTCCTTGCTTCCATCCATCGGAATCGTGGCAGCTTTCCTCTGCCTATGCCGACAGATCACTTAGGAAAGTAGCAAAGATGGTCAGGCGGGGGACTGTTCCCACTTATCAGGTGCTCGCACGTGAGGCTGGTGAGCAAATGTGAATGGAATTTGAAAGCAGAAGGAACGAAGGCTCTGGCAGAAGACCTAAGCTCCAGGGGAAAATACATTAAATGTTGGCAACACTGTCTAATTCCCTCCTCTCCCCTTGTCTCTCGAAGGCAGACTTGAAACTTATAGAATCACAAATTGTGGGATGGATATCATCAGAAAAAATAGCACAGAAGGCCTGATGCCAGCCTTATCTTCCTTGATCCTGCTTTTCCTCTAGTTCAGTATATTCAGAGACAGGCACGGTGCGAATTTCCAGGACATCTCGGCATACAAAAAAGAGTGATGAAGCAGCGGTGAGATCAGCTGCATCAACAAATGCACAAGGATAATGTGGACAAACAAGTGGTTGGTGTTTGTGCCATCCAGGAGTGCATTCCAGTAGACAATGCATCCATGATACCTGTCTTGTTCCAGGCAAAGGCAACCTGTGTTCAGTAGAGGAAGAATCTGTCTGCAGGGAAAGGCCCAGGGGTGTGTTCAGAATTCAGTCTGATCCTCTCTCTGCAGCATTCTGGTTCTGGCAACTCTCCCCAGTTTGCACTTGAAAGGCACCTACTGAGCTGCTGGTGGCCTGGCGAAAGACCAAAGAACACTGCTTATTGTGTGCGGATCTAGTTTCACAAAGCTGAGCAACTCGGGGAGTTATCGTATCTCTTGCTCCTTGGTGTTTCAGCCAACAAAGTTAGACACATTTGACTTGAGAAGAATTGGCGCAGAGGCTAATTGTACTCTTCCCATGTGTATGATTCTGCCCTTTATCAGCATTGTGGACAAATCTCAAAACTGTCTTATTTCCAAATAGAGACTTCCTACCATTTCAACAAGAAGGGACTCTCAGGGGAGGAAAATCAAGAGGAGATTCAGGCTCAGGTACGCTGTGCAGGCTACAGCCACTAAAGAGCACACGCCCATCAACTCTTGAACATGGCTGACATTCCATCTATTAACACTACAACCCATAAATGAAAGGATTCAAAACCTGTTCAGTGTCTGCATGGCAAAGGCACATTTCATTGAAGGGAAAGTCTATGCTGCATTTGGAGGATGAATGTTCTCGCTCACAGGGCCCTCCTTTGATCATTTCTTCACATCATTTGCTCTTCACTTTACACTGCCAGGAAGACACATGTCTTGATTCTTCCCACACATAAGCTGGTGTAAATCAGGAGTAACTCCACATGCATGAGAAGAATCAGGTCTGTTTTCCTACATGCCAAGAAGCTCCCTGGATGCTGAACATGCAGTCAGAATGTTACCTCTGAAACGTATTTCCTAGATAACCTCTCACAACTCCCAATAATGTATTTTGCCACCCATAAATCCTTGTGCCTCCATTGTGGTTCTTCTCAAACTGTTAATACTGGGCATTTATAAAACAATTACGTATTGATTACAAAGTAGTAAGCAATGAAAATGCCATGCTAATTGCTAATGAGGACTACATAGTAATTACACTTGGAATTATTGCTAACCCTACGGCAATCTTTTCACTAGATATACACATGAACGTCCCATTAATGTTAACGCGTGTTTTGGGCCTGCTTCAAGAATAGGATATATAACCAAGTGAGCTACAACGCAATTAATGCTCATTTCTTCATGAAGATATATCCATTAGGTAGGTACCAAAACATTACCGAACGTGGCAACTATGGAAGATACATTTCTTTATCCCTTACATTTAAAAATAATCTGAGGCTGGCAAATCACTGGCCAGATTCTGCTGCTGTCCTGCATAGTTAGTACCTACCTCTGAGAACGGTTTATTTATTGCTATGTAAGTAAAGATGGGTTAATACTCTCAGATCTACTGCAGAACCTCCAAAGTGTTGCATTCTGTATTAGATAATATTAACCAAGAGAGACGGCTCCTGCCATGGCTGTGTGTTTCAGGTACTGGATTAGGCTTCAAAAAATCTGGGCTAAATTCCTGGCTCTACTACAGACTCTGTGATCTGGAGTAAATCACTTCATCTCTCTGTGCTTCAATTCTCCATGGAATAACCATCCTTCTTTTCTCCTACCCTCTCTTGGTTTTGGCTGTTTAGACAGAGAGTTCTTCAGGGCAGGGATGTTTTCCTATTATGTGTATGTACATTGGATCCCATATCTCGCTTAGAGATTCTAGGCATTACTGTAATGTAAATAAATACAAAGTATTATTATAATCTGTATTAATGAGAAAACGAACTCTCCAGAACCACTTCAGAAATAGTTTTATTGTCCTCACATCTGCAGTAGCCACGGAGCCAAAAAAAATGACCCCTTTCCCAACTCACTTTGAGCAAAAGCCAGAAAACAAACCTAGCAGCCAAATATTACTTTCAGGCTAATATGCTCTGGACTTTTGCATCTGTGTCCCAGCTGCTGTTCTGTGAGATGCCTGGCAGAAATGGCTTGGTTGACAAGAGAAGTGATGGGATTCATGTTGGGGAGACAGGCTGGAAAATCAAGTGAGAGCTGCACATCTGTGCTGAGATACCGTGGCATTTTGAAATAGTAGAATTAAAAGAGCAACAGAACTCAGTGCGTGATTTAAATTTGCCTGTTGCCTCCTGATGAAATAACAGAATCTTATGAACTCATCTGAGCTGGTTCTCAGAATGCTGGGCCAATTCAAGACCATTCTGTGCCTTCTTTGGAAGTTTCATTGTTTACCCAGCAAGCTTGATTTACTGTAAGTGCTAAAAAAATGCAGCCAGAGGCAAAGATTTAATGCTCCTTTTCAGAAGGTTTCACCGACATTAGGATCTGTGCACCTTCACAAAGCAAGAGAAGAACTGCTTGCTGTAAAATCGAAGACTACTGAGTGATGAATGGGGTTCTGACCCAAATGGCCAGTTGACTGAAATGGCAAAATGCCCCATGTCCTGTTTGGTTGGGTTTGCCATCCTGGATATTGACAAATGTGGAAAACGAGAACTTAGCTCACAGATTTGTTTAGTGCTCCTAGAACCATTTTCATACAGAAGCCTCAGCGCAATATATAAAGGATGGTAAATATCATTAGCCCTGTTTTCAAGGTGGGGAAACAGAGGCTTAGGGAAATGAAATGACATGGTGAGTGAGTGACAGAGCCTAGCACTGAATCCAGCTCTTTGGCACCCCTCTCTTTTGTCCTATGCAATGTGCCTCTTGGAATCAGTTTGAAAAGACACCCTGATTCTTCAGCCCTTATTCCCATTGAGTAGCATCTGTACTCTGCAGCTAATTTCATTGACACCAATGGGGTTATATGCAGAATTAAGGGGCTGCATTGCATGGGTATAGCCTGAAGAATATGCCGATGCCTACATCTCTGATACAGCTCCCATTGCACTCCTGAAGAGTTTGCAGGATTAGGTCCAGAGTACGGATGCGTGAACACAGCATTAGACGGCTCTCAAGGCTCAATTATACAATTTCTTTTCCCTCTGTGCACCAAAGACTGATTTATGTGAAATTAAACCCACAAAATGTGTTAATTCCTGCTCTGGTCTTGAGCAGGCTTTAATGTACCAACCTTCTCTCATTTCCACTGATTCTGCCAAACAATCTGCCGTGCTTAAAACATTCCGTTCTCATGAATAGCTAATATTAGCCTCCAGATATCTTTCTATTAAAAATAAAACCACCAAACTGCACAGAGCAGACCTGCAATGTATTTTCCTCTCCTGCTGGATACAGTTTTAGGGTCCTTCTTCCTGCAATCAAGTAATTATGAGCCTGTATTAATTTCAGGGCTAATACTGCCAGGAATCTGCCTAGCTCCCCCGATCGCATACCAGTGAGTCACCAACTCTGCTACTGCTGGTTTTTTCTTCTCCTAATGGTGACATAACTACAGGAGACCAGCACTGCGTAACCTAACAGTTCCAAAATCATGACATGGGCTCAAAAATTGAGATTTTTCTTTTTATTTGCCTGCTAGCTTTTGAGTCTTTAGCCTTCATGTTTCCTAGCTTTTCTTTACAACCTGGAGGGCTAGAAATATATATTTTTTAAAATGAGATTCTGATGCATCCACCTGACAACAGGAGCTGGGGCTTTAACAAAAACACAGAATTGCAAGATATGCAGTAAAATCACACGAGTTGCCAACACTGAAGGAGTGAAATAATTTGTGTGCCCTCTGCCCAAGAGCAGGTAGATGAGAAGTTGGTTCTGTCTCCAACTAACGAGTTGTAGTACCAGTAGCAAATCGCTAACTCAACCGCCAGACCAAGGAGAAAGCATGAATCATGCACCAGAGAGGTGTGTCTCACTTATGCTGCCTCCGAGGATTTGCTCCTGTCACCTGTGGTTCCGGGCTGAGCGGAAAGGCTAAGCATTCTTAACTCATGTCAAGGACAAAGGGGTTGGCAACAGCTGGTCCTTGCAGGGTTGAGCCCCTGGGGAACAAACATGGTTTTTTTTAGCTAATCAAGAATAATACATTACCAATATATCTCATCCATTTGTTTGGCAGCTGCGAGTATGAATGGTTTGTGATATGGCAGAGCAAACAAGTGAGAGTTCTGCAGCTCATTTTATTAAACTGTCGAAGCCGATGGATTGCAATATGAAAACTCACTATTGTGCTTTTCTTGGCTGAGAGTGAGTCCACTTTGTATGTGTGTGCACGTGCACGTGTGCCCAGGTTGTGCAACCTTCATGGACTAGTAAAGCAAAAATTAGCAAGGTTTTACCGAGCTATTTATGTATAGCATGGCACTTTTAAATAATAGACTGAATACTTATGAATATATAGCGAGAGATTTTTTTGAAACAAGCAACTATTTATTAAAGATTATAGAAATGTATGGTAGGGCCAGATCCTCACCTGGTATAAACTGGGACAGCTCCAATGGCTTCAACACACAGAGGACTTCAGTGGGTTCACATCAGCTGAGGATCTGGTCCATTAATGCTCTTGGCTATTCTGTCATCGTTAGAAGGCTGGTCTCTTTCCTAGCTCAAGATATACTCCCCGAATGTCCCTCCCTGCACCTCCAATTTTGCAGCTGAATTCCAGCTGTCTCTACATATAGCATATACAGTTAATTATAGCATAGCACCATTCAACATGGGAAGCTGTCACACTGAGTAACACGCAATTGGGTGTGTGTGTGTGTGTGTGTGTGTGTGTGTGTGTGTGTGTGTGAGAGAGAGAGAGAGAGAGAGAACAACCAAAACAGGGTTTGATGGGATGGAGAATTGGGAAAGGGGTTATTATCTCAGCACGTACCGTCAAGTCCAAGGCCTCATTCAGCAGGCCGTTGCGTTTGCTGTGAAGATAAGCACTGGAATTGCCAGTTTTGGCCACTCGTATCCTTGCAAGCCGGGCTTTCTGTGGAAAGAAGCAAGATTTATTTACATATTTTTACTTTTACACACCCAACCAACTGTTCTGTGTCCACTACAAAGGGGAAAAGGACAATATAAAGTTTTCATGGAACCTGAAAAATCAGAGAGACAGAAATACAAGGAATGTATGGCGTGGAGAAGAACAGCATCCAGCACGACCGATGCATTTCCTAACTGCAACTCAGTTTTAAAACTCAGCTGATGGAGATTAAGGAAATCTGAGGCTTCAAGGCATTACCGGAGCTCACCCCCCACAGCCTATTAAAGGCCTCCCTTAGAGAGTGTGGGGTGTTACTATTCAAAAATGCCTACTGATTTTTTGGTATCTCCATATTTTGAGTGCCCAATGGGAGACACCATCCTCTCACATGTTCCTTGCCTCTGACATGGGAGGAGATTGGAGGGAAAGACTATGCATGTTACATACATGTGTGCATATTTATCACATGAAACTCAGGTATGTGTGTAACAGAGAGAGAGAGAGAGAGAGAGTTATTTCAATAAGTGGTACAGATTGTCCATTCAACTCATCTATGCTCTGTTTCTCCCACTTGCTTGCATGTGAAATTCCTCTGTTACATCTTATCTTCGACAGTATGCGGTTTGTGAGATAGAGTGTCATTTACTGTCTGTTTGGCCAGCTCTTAATACAATAAGCCCTCACCTGGTTGAGGACAGTAGGTGTAACTATACAAATGGCTAATAATAGGAGAATGAGACTAGAAGAGTATATAATGGGACAGATCATTAACTTATTAGCTGATTGGCATAGATTAAAATTCTATCTATCTATCTATCTATCTATCTATCTATCTATCTATCTATCT
>ML685932.1:1494138-1522611 GCA_007922175.1 Pelusios castaneus | reverse complement strand
CTATCTATCTATCTATCTATCTATCTATCTATCTATCTATCTATCTAATCATTGACACAGTAAAATATTTTGTTTGTTCCTTCTCTCCTCCTCCAGCAAAAGTGCATATTTATTTACTTAGATATATGGTAACAGATCTACCTTTGAGTAAGAGGACTGAACTAAATTATAGAAAAGTACAGACTAATGTAAGGATCTAAAGCCTCAGTTAGTTTCTATTGTTAAGTGATCAAACAGCTTTTAACTCTTTCTAATTTGTCTTTTCAAATACTGCCTCCTCTGTGATTTGCTTTTTTAAAAGACTGTACTGTTAATTCAATATTTATCACCCAAGCTCCATTAAAGGGAAATATATGACATAATTACTAGTTTAAAAACTACATTGAGTGGTGCTTTAAAATACTGCATAATCTTTTAAATAATACAGAATGGTAAGTTTTCCTTTCTAGTTAGCAGTGGCTAATGGACACACTGTAGCAAAAGTAAAGCCAAGAGGTAAATATCCATGATGGGTTCATAGTGCATAATGATTCCCGAAGGTTTATTACCTTGTATGCAGGAGTGACTCAAGCACTCGATATTGAAAAGATATGCATAACCTAATAAACTTTAATTTGGGCACCCACTTTTAGAAGGGAAGCTCAGAGCCAATGGGTGAAATCCTGGATCCACTGAAATCAGTGGTAAAACTGCCCTTTTCTTAGATGGGTCATGGCTTTCACCCAGTATTGTAAGACAGGTCTTAGGAACGTGTACCACAAGTCAACAGCAGTTTAGTTCAATGTGCGATCTGACACCAGCAGAGCATTTAGAAATGATAGAGTGGGTGGGCGAGGTTCTGGGGCCTGCAATGTGCAAGTCAGACTAAATGATCATGGTCGTTCCTTCTGACCTTAGTCTATGCGTCTGAGATGTTCCCAGTTTCCTGTGTATTTTTCCTTCCTCACGCCGGTCTCCTGCCCTGTTAATAGTTTTAAGGACTGTAACCATGGCAGCTGCACAGCGCTGAGTGTTGCAGATATCTTTGCAGGAATTCAAACAAGGAGCTCTGTGGCACTTTTAAAGACTAAGAAGTCTAGACTAACGCTACAGGAATTGTATGCTTTGGGAAGGAGAGAGAAAACCGGAAAACTGGGTAGCTACTGACCAGCACACACTGCTGAAACAGGCCTCCCTGCAGCAAATCTGAGTTGAATTTGGGAGTGGGTGTTACTGAGAGCAACGGTTCCAGAGAGCTTGGAAGGGGAATAAATCTCTCTTCCTAGAAATGTGGTAGGCACGTTCAGGTGGATATTGCACCTGCTGAGTCGTTGCACTGGATCACCGAGCCAGTCATACTCCACGGAGTCATTGCACCCGCATTCCACAAAGTTATTTCACATACAGTAAACCTGCATGTTGCTTTGTACATTATTCTTGCCTTTCACGTTGGATCTAGGGCATCCCACCCTGAATTGCACCAGGCATGAGTTTGGCCCAACGATCTCTGTCTTTAGACTGTTTCCAGAGCGGTGGCCGTGTTAGTCCGTGTACAGCAAAAACAACGAGAGTCCTGTGGCACCTTAAAGACTAAGACATTTCTTCGGGCGTAAGCTTTCGTGGGCTCCAGCCCACATTGTCAGATGCAGTCAGTATTTAGACTGAGAAGGTGATCGTGAGTACAGAGGACTCATTTCTTCTGTGCTTTTGACAAAATGTCAGCTCCTTTACTGCAGGAAGTTTGGGAGTCCCCACTAGTTTCTTCTCAGATGCTGCCCAGAAGGTTCCACGAGCGTCTTCTGTCACTATTGGTATCGGTTCGGTTATTTGTTAAAGTGGATCCAGTCTTTGGTTCCTGTGATGAACATTATTCCTTTTGCCTCCAGGCTAGCAGGAGATCAAATATTAATAGCTGTATTCCACATGGAGTGCGGATGGTTTGTCTCCGAGAATCTGTTCGCTCTTCCTCCCTAAAACAGGGCCACAAGCTAACTAAATAATTAAGCCCCATGGCTTTCAGAGTTTGGAACAGATGTTGTTATTTAAAAGCTCTTCAGATGGGCATAAAACATTGCTGAGGAAGAGTGGTGATTTAAACCTGTTTTTGTTGTCTGTGAGTGAGGTAAGCAAATAGTGTCCAAGAGAAGAGCAGAAAGGACAGACTTGAAGGTGGATGTGCTTTTGTGTGTGTGTGTTTATGTATGCATGTGCATTTTGGGTGAAACTCACCTCTGGGCAGAGGAAAAAGGCCCATTCATCCCTTAAGTCCTATATAAATCCTAAATTTCTTAGGATTGAGCAGGATGTGAGTGTCTGAGCATGTCTGAGCTTACTCCTTGTACAGACTCTGTCCTCAGGAGTAAATTTGACCCTCTTGTCACTTGTGGCCAAATTCTGCTCTGATTTACACTCTGGTGTCACTAGGCTGTGTTTTTCATTTAGCCAAACTGGGACCGAACCTGGACTGTGATTTGTGAATCGAGATGGAAGCCAGGATGCACCTGGTCCATGGAATTAAGTGAAATGGGCCACTGCAGGTGAATTTTACAGTAATCTGTTGTGTTCAGTCACCCCTGAAAAACAAAGCAAAAGCCAGATGGTGCAAAATTCATGTGCACAAGCGCCTTTACACAGCTCTATGCAATCCTACAGGCTCTGTCAATGGGTAATATTTAGGCTGCTCCCTCCTGCCCCAGCTTTACTTAGAAAAGCAAAACAAAACCCAGCCTCGTTCCTTGGAGTGTCTCACCAGGCACATGAGCAGCCAGGAAATGTAAATGCCCTGACGCTGGCATCCAAGGAGCTGGGCTCAGGCTTGGACCTAACAGAGGTGGATCTGCTCTAATCTGTGGAAGCTAGCAATAATCCTCCAGCTGTCATTGCATAGGCAATGTGGGTGGCTGGAGCATGAAGAGTTCCAGCCAGGCATCCAGCATTGGACCTCAACTGATGTCCTCCATGCACGGATGGTGCGAGGACCAGGATTTAAATTTTCACAATCCTAAACAAAATGCAGTAAAAGGACCTCTCTACCCCAGCCACGGCCCTCCCCACACTACCCACTCCACAGGCAACCCTGAGGAAATAGGAGACCTGGCTGTTTGCCTGGAAGACCAACAGACTTGGGAATTGGCTGACTAACTGGGGAAGAGAGCCCCAGGATTAATGACTTTCCACTGAGAATACCATGAACCTGACCTCAGACGGTCCCACAGGTCTAGGCCCTCATCCCGCATTCCTGCCTCTGCACAGAACCTTAGTGACTTCAAGGATTCGGGTCTGTTTTCAGGTGCAGCTTCTGTCACACCCTGTTTGAAAGACTGGTGGGCCTGACTGCATCACCTCAGACCCATGCTTGTGGGTTGCTCCTTGGGCGAGGGATTTAATGGGCACAGAGAAGTGGAGGATTTGCCTTTTGATAATGCCTTTAGGAAGGGTCTGTTTCTTCCAAATCTTACTTGCTCTAATGACTCACAAAGGGCGGCAAGGCAGGGCCTCAGATGACTATTTCTAAATCTTGTCTATGCACAGATATAGCTGAGAAGAAAAGAAAAAACAACCCCCAGTGTGTGTGTGTGTGTGTGTAGGTAGTAGGGAGAGTTGCTAGGAAACCACAGGAGCTCAATATGCAGATAACAAATCTGGAAGATAATTCATTTGAAATAATAAGAGTAATATGACAGCAGTTTGCACATTAAGAGCATTAATTTGGCTAACTTGGCCCCCATTTGTCTCAGGGATCAGACTGAAAGGCAGGTGTCAGGTGTCAGTAAAGACGTGGCTTCTCTCTCAAGCTCTTGCAGTTTCGAGATGCAATGTGTCAGAATCTAGCGGCACAGAGTGAGCAGGGCGGACGCTGAGATGCTCTAAGAACAACGTGTGTGGGCTGCTCCGACGTCCAGGTGATTGGGGGCACTATATCTAGAGAGAAAAGCCCTACATTATGGCAATGCCCAGGCAGTCACCTTCCTACATTGTCCATTGGGATCAGTAATGGAAGCTCAAGAGCATCTGCAGCATATCCTCCCAAGACAGAAGATCTCGTGTTTTCTCTCAACACTCCATCTCTTACCTTCCTGGGCAAGGTGGCAGGAACAGGGGTGATAGGCCGAGAGACACTTTTACTGGATGGCGGGACTAGGAACTACCTGTCTGTCATTGTATTTCTGGGGGAGAGTGATTGTATTGTTGGCTTATCTGATTATATTCTCTGACATCATTTCTTACTTGCCAGATACCTGAGGCCCTCCATATTTTCTGCGCCCTTGATTTGGGAGACACATTCCTCCTTAGAGTAGGGCTTGAATTACAATGCACTGAGGCCTAGAAGAAATCCCTTTACAGAATCGGCATAATCAGTTGTGCCTTTTGTAACAATCCCTAAGAAGCAGAGGATGTCGAGTCTTGTGTGTAAGAGTTCTACGTCTGTTCCTGCTTCCTCCCCACCGGGCTGGGAGCTGTTATTAGCAGTATCCATCCCATCCAATTTTATAAGCTAAAATCACACTAAGCACTTTCTTGGCAGAAAATACAAATACACTGGATAATTAACTGCTTCCCATATTTTCCCCTCTAAATAATTAATGGTTTGAATATCTGTAGCACTCTGAGTCTCAGCTCTAGTGAGTACTGCATGGCACTACTTGCACAACCATTTTATAAAAAAATTCTTCTCGCTGAAAGGAAACCACCATCAAAGAGAATCAGCTGAAAGCTTTTACGATTTGTTTTTCTAGTTCCACAGTACAATATCACAGCCATTCAGTAAAGGCCTGTATATGCTTGAGGAGCTAGAGTTCTGCTCCCCAGCTCTGTAAGTAGAGGTCAGGCTTGTACATGGATTCTAGTTAGAAATTCTATGCTTCCTGTTTGCATATAGAAAACGTAACGAACAAGATCAGAGATTTAGAAAGCAGTGACTCTTGCAAGCCCACCTACAGGGTGTCAGTATACAGGAGATGGAAAGAAAGTGCTTTCTGGTATTCCTTTTATTGTTTTCAACAGTTCTGAAAAAAGGCCTGAGTCTTAAACAACATTCAGCTCCTCCCTTGATCATTTAAAGCAAAAGAGATTTGTCCGAGATGCCACTTCTCCTTCATAGCTGGAGCCCAGAGTGCACACAGAGGTCTGGAAAAATAATAGGCCAGATCCTTAGCTAGTGCAAATCACCATCACTCCAGTAACTTAAGCTAAAGCTCTGATCTACTGTGGTCATTTTCCCTGTGCAGCTGGACATCGTGAGAATCACTAAAGAAAGAAGCCAAGAAATTCACGGGAGCTCCTCCATTGGAGAGGAGTGCACAACGCTGATTATCTGTTTTACTCAGGAGGCTGAGAAGGCGACATGACACCTTAAATGAAGCTTGGAAACAAGCTGGACGGCAGTGTTACGAATGGCTCCTGTTACATGCATTGAGAGGAATAATAACTATTCAAAAAGCAAATGTCCCATGTAATACTAGCCAGTTATTATCGAGCCAGCCCTGGCTCCATGCTGATGCTGTAACAAGCAGGCAGTGCTGTTACAATGAAGTGATGAAGAGGACATTGCATTTCCTACAAATCACATTTCTGTTGTTCTAACTCTTTTCCTTAGGGGAAAAAAGGATTTCCCCTACCAACGGCTCACATCTTTACATTAAAACAGCTTTCGAGCCAATTGTAAACATTCATTTTTTACTGCTTTGGGTGAGCCTAATAGAGCTGCATATAGAAATGAAACTGTGTGGAGCTCATTGTTCTCCGATATAATTTGATAGAGCCACTTCAAGTAGGATCTTTATCTTATTTTGAATCTCTCTTCATTGCTTTCCACAGATGAAAGATTCCCCATCACGCCTTTGTGATTCTTTTAATCTTATCTTACCCTGGGCTCTATTAAAGCAACAGGTCATCATATCAAATGCAGCGTATCGTTTAATCGTTTCCAACACAAAAGGACACAATTTGCAATCTATTTATAGAACAGTAGACAAACTATGGAATTTAATGGGCCTCAGCTTCTTCACTAAGCATAGAATGACTGATTGATCAGAAAGATTCAGTGCATTTAACACGTGGAATGTAAACATTCATCTGGTGTTATACGCTGATATTTCTTGTTTCGTTCAGGGCTACACAAGAATCTTAGTAAATCAAGCCTGGATTCTGTCGTGCATATTTATACTGACTAGTACCTGACTCCTTGATTAGTGAGTGATATCACTGAACTACCCAAGGAGTAAGATACTACTCTGCATGAATCAGGGTCTCAGAACTTGTCTCCAAACCAAAGACACTTTTCACTTAATAAACGTCTTCTAAAGAAGAGCCCGACGCTTTGTTGCATTATTAATAGAGAAGCTGCTGCATTCCTTCTCCCATCAGGACAATTGAAGGTTCTGCATCACGTTAACAGCCACAGGACAATGAATGAGTGTTCGTGAGTGTCTGATTTCGCTCTCTTCTGTCTTTCTGCATCTTGCTGCTATAACTTCTTCCACACAGATCACAAACCGAGTTAGTACCTGTACACTATTCAAAGTAATGGGGATAGTAACAGGATTCTGTGTAACAAACAAGGAGTCTTGGGGCACTTTTAAAGACTAACACATTTATTTATGGCATGAGCTTTCGTGGGAGAAAATCCCACTTCGTCAGATGCTTTGAAGACGTTATTGCATGCCTGCTTAATAGACCTGGTATCTGACCGCTGATTAATTGTATAGGTTTTATGGGTGCTTATGAAATATGGGCATATTCACATTATATAGGGCTTGACTCTCCTTAGCCCTGACATGAAAGCACAGAGATGGTGGAGAGAAAGCAGTGAGGACCTTCCTTTGTGCAGCCCAAGGCTGGGTGAATTTGCAGGCTGTGTGCTCCCAAGAGATGGCATCTCCTTTCCAGGGGCATGCAGCATCCCAAAAGAAGCCTGAGGAGCAGACAGAAGGCGGTAGAGCCTACCACCGATCGCAGAGGAAAGGTGAAACTGCTGCAATTCAGGGAGGGGGGTGGCTGCTGGTTGCCAGTAGACGGAAGGAGTGGGAGCTCTTATTGCTGCAGCTATGGGGCATGCTGCGAGTCAGTGGAGCAGAATGCCACTCCCCTGCCTCCAGAGCTCTCCCAATGCAGGTTGTGCTCACAGGCCAGGGCGAACGGCAGTCTTTTGTCTTTCCTTCCCCTTGGCTGAGCCAGGATAGCTGATGAAGCCAAACTCAAGTTATCCAGACATCCAATCTTCTCACCGAAGGAACCAAATCTAACCTCCAAATCCTCAACTCCATCAGAGCAGTTGCTGTTCCCTGCAAATGGCAGCTTCCATTCCTAAAGACACTATGCGTCTTCCCTTTGCCTTGCAGAGGGGGAATGGTTGCAATTAGCCATGCCCTCTGGTCAGACTCAATAATAGGAGGTAAAGGCTCCTGAAAGATGGATCCTTTCGGAGTGTGTGCGATGGGTCCCTATAATAACAGCAGTAAAAAACTGGCTGCAGTCACTCTCCTGTGCTTTGCCGAATATCCAGGGAGAAACCTGCTGTACGTCCTGTAAGCTCCCTCGAATTTGTCAGCAGAAAGCTCTGAGGTTGTCATGGTTACTTGTTTCTCTGCCCCTTGTTTTTGCATTCCAGCATTGTTGCATGTTCTTACTAGAATGGCTCCTAATTGTCCTGACTCAATAGCTAACTAGCTCGTGCATCTTATGTGGACTAAAATGAACTGGCTGCCGGATTATGGAGCTAGTGGACAATATGCAGAATTGCCTCTTTATTATTATTTTTGTTTAGAGCTGATGCTGAGTTAGGCCTCAGCAGCTCCACTTAGCTGAAGAACAGGTGGCTCGAATTATCATCATGCAACAGCCTGCATAGTAAACAGAAGAGTTTTGCTTTGCCATGGTAAAGCAGAGCGCTGGATAAATATTTCCTAAGGAGCAATTTCTCCAATGATTGCAGCATCTTCCGCTTGTGGAGGATTCACAAGCAGGTGGCAATATCCCCAAAGGATGATTATTATGTCTTATTTATCCTACTGTAGACTTAGCTCCCCCAGTCCTAGCATATAGGAACCCCACTGTGCTGGGAGCTACAGGCAGCCCCTGCTCCGCTACAGAGCCTTGTTCCAGGCTCCTCAGCACCTTCGGCTGAGCCTGCTGGAAGCGGCTCTTCTTGACGAGGCCTAGGCGGTTTCAGATTTGGTTTGTTTAGACAGAGCAGACAGCATCAGCCGTAACAGTTCTCTCAACAGTGTTGCATAGTTAGCTGAGTTTTTGTTTTTTGTGTAAAACGGAAAAACGTTGACCAAAATGGAAATCTTCAAGTAAAGCTTTCATTTCAGCTGGAAAGCCATTTTTTTGTTGTTGAATATTTCCCTTCTGCACGTCACCTCTTTCATTTAAGTGGTCCTTAAATCACTGTGGTCCTTAAATTCCCTGACCTCTATCCTGATGGAATTGAGCAACGTTCTGCTAATGACTTCCGTGTTTAGCCAGGTTGTTTCAATGTTAGCTTCTTCTGGCTTTCTCCCTTCCTTGCTCTAGAGGATGACCATTTCCCCAGGGCATCATGCCTTGAGTCAGCCAACAGAATGAGACAAGCACGTTCAAAATTTCAAACCTGCTTGGCAGCAAATCATTTATGCTAATAGTATCTCTGTTGACAGATGTGTCAGACATCTTTCTCAGGGGTAAGATGATGCCATAAATCTAGTGTTAAATATTCTCTTCATCATCATCACTCTTCATCTTCTCTCTTCCATCACATTTTCTGTGCCTCTGGGAATGAGGGAACAAGCTGTTTCTAACGTGCCTCACAAGAAGAAAATAACAAAAACAAAACAACGAGAAGAATATTTATTTCTGAATTTTCCTCGCGTTGCCTTGATCCCCTTTTAAACATTTTAAAACACAGCTACTTCTTTGGTTCTTTCCACAGATTCTGGGCTGCTCATGCAAAACATTCCCAAGTGTAACTCTCGCTGCCTGGAATAACCTACCTTTTATCTCTTTCCACCTCATTGATTCCTATCTAAAATATATTGTTTCTTCTTTATCCCTTTTCCTCTTTCTGTTATTGGTCATGTGATTGAATGCTTTTATTCATCTTCCAGACAACGTGCCCCCATTCCATTGCTTTTCCCAGTTTATATAATAAACTCTTCGATTGCAAGGAATCTTCAATCCAACAAAGCACCTTGGGATATAGTTTTATGTGGTTTTATGTGAGAGCTGCTCTAGAAAATGAATTCCTGTTGCATAGTGCTTCCCCTTATTGTCTACATTTGGGTGTTTAGATCTTTGCTAGATGCTCACAGTGGAACAAGCAGGCTTTCAAAGCTTCTACAACACATTTCTTGAGTTTATAGGGTGTGTCTACACTGGAAGTTTAGGTCGACTTAAGTAGCCTTAAGTTGACCTAAATTACTCCCTGTCCACACTGGGGTTTCATTAAGTCGACTTAACAAATTCCTTAAGTCGACTTAATGAAAGCTTAAGTTGACTTAGTAAGAACCGGTTAGGCCAACCTACTCCTTAAGTCGACTCCTTAGCTCCACTTAAGCACAGTGTGGACATGGATTAACCCTTATGTCGACTTTATTTATTAAGTCGACTTATGGGCAGGTAGGTCGACTTACTAAGTCCCCGTTCAGGGTAACCACTTTGTTAAGTCGACTTAATAAGGTCGACTTTAAGTCAACTTTAAGTCGACTTAACAAAGTCGACCTAACTTTTTCTAGTATAGACATAGCCATAGAGTCAAAATGCTGTGAGTGAAGCCCCCTGGCTAATAAATGAAACAAACTGAACACACTAACTTAAAACACTCAAGAGCGTACCAGCTGGAGGCCTGGATTCTCCTGAAGGTTTGTGGAAACTCTGTAATTGCTGAAATTTTAAACTCAGGTGGACATGGACAATTTCAGGTTAGGGTGAAATGCCACCCTAAAGCCATGCTAATAATCAACTGTTTTACTATCTTTGCTTGCTTAACAAATCTAACCACTGTATAAACTAAACAGGCTTTAAGACTCTTGCTCAGAGGATACTTTGGCACCTGAGTTTACATGTCTCTCTCATTGTGCTTGCGCATGTGTGTGTGGAGGCATTTCTTTCCAGAAACCCCCCATCTCTTCAGTCAGATTTCCCCCTCTGCTGTGTTGAAAGGACTCCAAGAACCCCTCTTGAGATGCAGCCTGAGCACCTGTCATCTGTGGATTCGGCAAAGATTTGGCACAGCTAGACTTGGGAAAGCTCATTTTGCCAAACTCAAGAGCCTCAGGGGCAGCTCTAGAGGTTTGACTGTGTTAGGCAAGCCAGCGACTGTCTACCGACATCAGTCACACAGTCCCATCCAAAGGAGTTACTGTGTGGCTTATTCTCCACAGTTATCCCCTCGTGCAGGGAGCTAAGGGCAGCAGCTGCACCAGTGTTTTCCAGAATGACTTCTGAAGTCCACCTTTTTGGCACAGGGGCAGAGCTTCAGAGAGAATCACTGAGATGTGCCTGGCTCAGATTCCTGTCCACCTTAATCACACTGGCTCCTAAGTACGCCTGGCTACCACCATGTCTTCCAGGCCAGCTGCTAACCTTGTAGAGGGGCTTGGCCGGAGCATGCAGCCCAATGGCAACACAGGCTGCATGTCTAATGCTGCAAATCACACCTCCTGCACGATTTTACCTCCACCAATCTCATCTGTGTAGCATTGAAGAGTTGGAGACCCATGCATCTTCCACATTGCAGTGGGAGCTAAGGGAGGTTTCCTGTGGTGGGAAGACTGCAGGGTTGTGCGGGGGGCAAGCCATGGTATATTGTTTTATGGGCTAGCATGCCTGTGAACCAGATTAGGCCTTCTAGAGCCCAGATCGACTGGCTGGTCTGTGCAAAGGTGTGTAACCCGGGGGCAGTGCTCAGGCAGCCCTGCTATTAGCGGTACAGAGAAAGGTCTGTGCGGTGCGGTCTGATGTGGATTTGTGAGAACTGAGGCCAGTCTGCTTTGTTTAAAAAGTGGAAACACTAGCCAGGCTTCACATTCACCTTGCGAAATAGGCTGCCAGTCAACTGGCCAAGAAGGGTCAAGGTAACAAGTGCCTAGTGAGCGGCTGGGCAATTCCCTTGGAAAGGCAGCAAGAAATTAACCAACAAACGTCTTTGTGACTGGCTGTGCTGGACTTTAGAAAAAGAAAAGAAACCCTGAGTGAAAACCACAGGACTCAGAGTTGCCGACATGAGGGCACTGATACAGTGTGACCAGAAAACTCCTGAGTATGGCAATACCTCTTAGCTATTGAAAGCAAGACACCTGTGATCTTCTGCTCAGAGGCCAGGCAAGAGCCCTGAGAAGATGGGACTGAAATGCACGTAGCCTGTGGAGTGGCTTGCTGAGGGCAGATCCCGCAAGTGTCTACAAACACTTGAAAATAAAGGTTAGGGTTAGTCCCAGTAGTAAATGGGAAGGGGAAATGAAAAGAAGGGGCTCTAAATTTATATACGGACGGTCCCAGCGCACAGCCCCCTACGCCCTAGCATTGCCCTTTGGATATAAGGGCGGTGGAACTCCATGTTTAATGGCAGCCTGCAGAATTCCCCAGACAGAGTCTGATTTGGAGCAGTGCTGTCTTTAAGGGGCTTTGCAGGTGCACAGTGCCTCTCCGTATCAGGCCCCAAGGTCATGCCCCGCTAATGCTGCGGCGTCCGGACTTCTTGCTACAGTTTGTTGCCAACACTTCATTCTCCCTGGATTCCGAGGCTGCAGCCGAGGGCTCCGTACTATCATAATTAGTTGGATTGTAATTGCAGCCACTTGGGGAGATCTTTCATCTTAGAAGAGAGGAGAGGACTGTGCATAATTAAACAGCCCCTTGACAGCCCTTCCATTCCTTTTCGCTGACACTGATACCCTCCAGTGCCATAACCTGGGAGATCACAAACTCCTGTACTTCCTCAACACAATGCACTTTCTTAAGCTGAGTGAGCATGCAGGCAACGTCAGACGTGGTACAAACAGCTGATGGAGGGGCTCAATGTTTCCAGCTCAATGAGGCGTCCGAGGTGTTTCTTTTTAAAGCAGGACACTTGAAGTGACCCAAAGGACAAATTTCAATGTCTCCAGGTGATAAAGGAGAAACTAAGCCTCCCACAGCACTTTGAAAAACAGTTCTGCCAATATAGTCTATCTGGCTTTGCCACCTTCCTTCTTGTTTTTGTTCCCAATTGTGGCATTTTTGTAAAGACAGGAGCTTTGTTGCTAATGAAGTCTCAGCTACCTTTCTTCTTGAAGTGACGATGTTAAATTCTCACTGACACTCAGGGAGGAGAAATGCCAGAAATCTCTCAAGAAAACGTTCTCTCAAGATGTCTGGGTTATTCACAGGAGGTTGGCAAAGGCACTCAAACCTTTTGGAAGCTGAACTGTATTGAACCCCTACTCCAAAATCTTCTCAGTTCTATTCAGGTTCTTATCCAGCCTTCATCACTGTGCAATCTGTCGCGTAACGTGACTAACATCTGTCACACAAGGTTCATTCTTTCTCTCTTCCTTTCTCCAAAGGGAAACTAGGTGGGGTTCTGAGGACTTTTTAAAGGTCTCAGATAGAGAACATAAGAATGGCCATAGTGGGTTATACCTATGGTCCCTTTAGCCCCGGATCCTGTCTTCAGATGGGGGCCAGTGTGAGATGCTTCAGAGAGAATAGAAGAACAGGGCAATTATTGAGTGATTCATCCCCTGTCCTCTGTTCCCAGCTTCTGACAGTCAGAGGATTAGGACTGCACCCCTGATCATCTTGGCTAATAGCCATGGATGGAGCAATTCTCCATGAACTTATCTAATTCTTTTATGAACGCTGTTATAGCTTTGGCCTTCACAGCATACTCTGGCAGTGAGTTCCAGAGGTTTGACTGTGCACTGTGTGAAGAAATAGATCCTTTTGCTTGTTTTAAATCTGCTGTGGATTAATTTCATTGGGTGATCCTGCCAGAATACACATTGGGTCTGATTCTCTTCACACGATATGGCCTGATTTACACTACAGATGCTTTAGAACCTTTGAAACCCTCATTCTTGCTACTCTAGAGAGACTGAATCGGATACTTGTTCCTGCCTGTTCTTCGCACTGCACCCATGCCATCATGAGGACAAACTGACTCTGAAATGAGGGAAATGCTAATACTGATCTGAGCTGGAGAGCCATTCCATTGCTGAATCTTTTATATATTCTAATTCTCAGACTCAAAGGCACTTGTGACATTCATTCAAGAGCAGCACTGCGTCAATGTCAGGAAGAAGTTCTATTCTTAAAACATCACTCAGAAATAAACACTCCCCACCCCACTCAAGTTGACCAAAATGAACCTTGTCAGAAATGATCAATTCATCTCCCACTGAGGCTGACCCAGTCTTCGCTGCGCACCACAGGACACAATTGGACAACGCTGCACAATGCATTAAGATTGCCAGATCTCCACGTAATTAATTCTCTCGTAATATGGTTCGGGGATAGAGTAATTTATCTTTGAGGTGTTTAAACAGATGATGGGGGGTTGTTGGTTTTTTTGATCTCCTTTTTAAGGCAAAATTTTGTTTGTTTGTTTTTCAAGGACATGTGTGTTGATTTTATTAAACATCTGCAAATATTTGCTCATGCCATTTAATTTTTCCCCCTCTTAGGCCAATACCTTCTAAGCAGCAACAACAGCTGGGATTTAGCATATGATAAAGTAGGGAAGCATAAGTGCTGTTGAATGCCTTCCCATTTCCCAACTTTCTGAAATAATGCAGCTGCACCTAGAGCTTAAATTAAACCGGAGACCTCAGGTTTAATTTCACTCTTATCCTTCTATCTATGCATCTATTTGAATGTCACATTCAGCCACATATGACATGCTCACGTTATTTCTGCCTTTTTTTACAGCTCCTTAGATGACCCAAGTCTAAGTCATACATTCAGCTGCATTTATCTCTAGTTTTAGGAGCCTGCACATTGAAATTCTTTTGAGTAAAACTGCACAGGCTAGGGAAATTGGGAAGAGAATTTAGATCCATGGTCTGAATATTAAGTTGGGGACTGGGGCGGGGAGAGTATCTGGCTGCTGACAGAGAAATTTTTCTGTTTTATGAGTGAGATGTGTTGCTATGGCTTCTCTCTACTGGACGCAGCAGAGTGGGGTGTGCCCTTATTCTCAGGCTGGCCGTACACCTGTCCTGACCTTGCTGTAGTTTAGAGCAGCCTTACGGCTGTCCTAAAACGTGCCAGCTGGTAACACTGGCCTACTGAGAATAGCCAGGCTTCAGTAGCACTCCAGTCAGCCTACCCCTTTTGAAATCAGTTTTTAAACCGGGAGGAAACAATTTCTAGATCCAGATTTTAAACTGTATTTATGTTCCATAACAGTTGTGCTTCCTGCAATAGACTGAAGTTCTTTTAAAGCATCTATAATAACTGACACACTCAAAATATTTACCATGCTGGTGACAGATGGAGAAAAGAGAGAGAGCCCAATGCGACGCCAGCACTGCAAACACCTAGGAAATGCCTTTATGGTATTTCACCCCCCAAATGCCATCTTTTAGCTTGTTCCTTAAAGGGAACAGTTTATGACAGCCTTATGTGGATGCACGGAGCTAGTGAGTCGGCAGGGAACTTTATTCCATCTCTCCTTGCACAGCTCACCAGAGTCCAGACACAGTTACACGCCCTGTACTTGTTACCTGGATGTATCCCTTGGTGAGCAAGAGGGTGGCATTGCCTACCTCTCTTCCTTCCTTCCTTCCTTCCTTCCTTCCTTCCTTCCTTCCACTGACCCAAAAAAGGGGGGAAAAATAAATGCATCCAAAAATCTTCTGGCGGAATACTGGCTGGCTGGAGATGATATCATGGCAGTGTGGAAGGACAGTCTTGTGGTCAAAGCATGGATCTAGAACTGAAGAGAGCTATGTGCAACTCTTGGCTCTGCTGCAAGACACACACCTACAGCAGAGCCAAGAGTTGCACATAGGAAGCCACTGGGTCCCAGTGATGTTGTGTTAGTGTGGTATTTTTCACCTGAGTCCCAGTGATGTCTCTCACTGAATGTACAATGCTCAGTATAATGGGGCCCTTATCTGAGTTAGGGCCTGTTGTGTTAGCTTCAATAGAATAAGTGAGCCCCATAATAATAATAATAGGCTGCAGTATTTGTCCAAACCAAAATTTGCAGAGGCATATTTCTCTGTAAAATCGTTTTCTTGTTAGTCACAAATGATATTTTAAATGAAGGCAATTCTAGTGGGGTGATGTTTTCATTTTTAAATTAGAAGTTTGAATATGCAATAGATGTTGCTATTTAGTAATGAATGGATTGTGTTTTTAGTTGCTTAAAAGGTATTTGAGTGACCTGTAAATTCAGGGTGCCAGGAAATTAATTGTTAATTGGACATGTTTTTGTTGTTCTTTATGTTGTGATTCATGGTCTAAATTGAAGTCTTCCTATGCAGATGGGATGGAAAATGGATCTGTCCTCCAGTGAACGAAAGTTAATATGTAGTATTGGAGCTGCATGGTATTCAATGATAATGTTTGTAAGAGGGTCTGTTCATCAGCTGTTGAATTGCATTTGTCTAACTTGGGATTCTGATGGAGAATGATCTTTTAGGATGGAATTGTTCAACAAAGGGGATTTTAGGGTGGATTTTAGAAGGGGATTTTAGTGCTTGAGAAATGTGAGCAAGTGATGGTTCTAGAGCCTGAAATCCTATCAAAACAGACACAACCCAGGAGGCGGTTTTGCAAGCTCACAATACACGTTCCTTAGCTTGAGAAGATGGGCGGTGTGAGTGGGTCCTTGGGGAAGTCCGGAGAGCTGGAAATCTGGGTGATCTTAGGGAAGACAGTTTTCCATCCATGACTCCACAATGTTTCAATACTGATCCAGAATGTATTATAAGAATTTAGACTGCGATTTTCAAAGACGTTTAAGAGATTTAGGTACCCAATTCCCTAATCCCCCAATCTCATGGGAACTGGGCACCCAAATCCATTAGGAGCCCTTGGAAAGCTGGGACAGTTCTATATCTCTTCCTTACCCGTATCAGTACTTTCTAAATTGCTCTGGGATTCCTTGTATATCACAAACTCTGTTCAAAATCAAATAATTTCTTAAATTAATCTCTGATTGTAAGTGAGACACTGGAGTATATACATGTTTTATTTATTTTTCCTACAGCTAAGTCTAGAGTTTATTCATTTCCATTTGTGTTTTCTTTATGTGTTTATAAAACTTGGATTTAATGATATATTGCTCTTTGTTCATTATTGCAGAAGAAATTCAACTCATTACAGCTCTTCTTGCAATGGCTGTCACTTGGACTTATCAGCAGACACTTCAGTGCTTAATAGCTTTGCTTCAGTCTTTTCTGTAAAAGCCAAGGAGGTGCCGAGATGCTATTAAAGCTAGCTAGAAGAAAGTCAATTGTTGAATATTTGTCTCTAAAGGATAAAAAACAGCAGTCAGCCCTATCAGCAGTAATTATTTTATTTTCAGATTTGCTGTGGGATCATTATTTAACAGTCCCACTCTGTAACAAGATTCAGCTGGACCTTGGCTCTATCAGATACTTGAGACTGAGGCCTGTTCTACAGCTAAAATTTAGGTCAACTTTGCTACATCATACAAGGCTGTGAAAAATGTCGAGCCCTATGTGATGTAGTTATGTTGGATGAACTCCACAGTAAACAAAGCAGAAGAATTCTCCCATCCGCCCAGCTGCCATCTCCAGAAAGGTGGGCTTCCTGTAGTAATGGAAGAACTACAGACATCTCTGCAGTAAACATTGACGCTACAACATTACAGCTTGTAGCATAGACATTCGCTGAATGTAAATACTCTGTCTTGGTTACAACATCCTTACCACCTCCCGTGCCTAATTCTCAGTGCAATCTTCTATTCTGTGTAAATTAAGTACACGGTGGAGTGTAGAACACCATCAGCTGGGAACGTAGCACTTCACACTTGCTGTCGGGAATGATGGTATGCAATGGTCGGCTAGTGGGTGGAGAGGCATGCAGGAAACAAAGGTGTGATTCTTCACTAACTTGTGCTAGTTTTAAACCAGCATTACTTCATGGACTTCAGTAGAGATAGTCCTGATTTACACCAGTGGAAGCAAGTGAAAAGCCAGGCTCAATCCCTCTGGTAAAATGTGGTCCATGTGCTGAAAGGTTTTGAGAACCCATGCATGCCTAAAACGGTGCCTTCTGAAATGGAATGTGTACGTGGCCGAGACAGATGTCATCGGCTTTTCTCGCCTCTCGGTTGTGTTGTTCCTCGAGCAGTCCCTGTGATGCTCAGCTCCAGAGCAGAGAGAGAAACGCAGCCGCTCTGCTGTACTGATTGCCGCAGCCCCATTTGGTTGCTGTGTAGCGATCTCTGGGGTTTGAAGCTCGCCTGCGACTGTTTCTTCGCTGTCATTTGTGTCTCATTTGAAAATTCTTGCACTCTTCCTTCACCACAGGTGGTTTGATAGTAAAATTATTCCACTCTTAAATATAAATTTGTTTTGTGTGAGGATGGTTCTGTATGCGTAACAACATTCATTCATCTCCAGGGACACATGTATCTCTGTTACCGAAAGCATTCAGGGCTTTTTCACTCGTACTTAGGGAGAGATTTAGGTAGGTGAGTAGCTTGGTTTTACATATGATTAAACGTCACAGAGCTTGAACAGGGGGCTATAAGGAAGCATACTGGAACTGTGAAATGAGCTCATAACCATGATGAAACCTGCTTTCAGTTTAATGACCTCATTCCTCTCTAAGGACTTTCTGTGAATATTAAGACTGGAACATAATCTAACTTCACTGTTTAACAAGCTGCAGCTAGGTGGGTGAGGCGTTCATGAACAGGCTTCTCCAGATGGTAACCTTACTCCAGATGGTAACCCCTTCCTACAAGATATGCCATAAATAGCAGTCACAAAGCGGATTGATTTTTGTTGCCTTGAAATATAACCTCATGTCCAGCTTGGATTTAGGTGACTGCCATGAAATTCTGGATTCCAATCTGTGCATACGTATTCTGTCTTCCAGCTTGCACTATGTTATAACATCAAGCCAAGAAGCAAGACTCAGTTTCCCTAGTGTTGGCTTCCCTAGATACTGCTGCCAAATCTACGGTGCACCAGATTCTCGGCTGGTGTACGCTCATGGAATCACTGGAGCTCTGCTGATGTATACCAGCAGAAAATCTATACAGTGATTTCAAAGATGCAGGACCAGAAGCCATGTCACCAAGTCACTGATGTGCTAGGAGGATGGGGATATATATAAATGGTCATCAATCTGCTGCCCACCAAAGCTTTTAAAATCGAATCTTAGCCCCCAGTCTATCCATTTGTGGTATTTCTATAGCAGGACTGTAGAATAGAAATACAGAGACATGGTGAGTGAAGTGAAATCTTTCATTTTATCTATTTCTGTTGTTGAAAGAGACAAGCTCTCAAGCTTACACCAAGCTCTTCTTCCATCCGTGTGAACACGAGAGCTTATCTTTCACTTTCACCAACAGAAGTTGCTCCAATAAAATATATTGTCTCCTACATCTAATCTCTCTAATATCCCAGGAACCACAGCATATACAAATACAGTGAGACTCTTAGGTAGAAGGTACTTAGCATTAAAATTTAAACCCAAAGGGATCTGTCTTTGTGAGCCGTTATGGCCACATGAGGTTCCACTGAAGTCAGTCACATTGCAAGACTGGGACCTATATGAATGAATGTAGTGACTCATAACAGTCACATACATCATTGCTAATGCTATGTGAAACAACTGTGTGGTAGGTACTTCTTACCAAATGAGCAGAGGGGTGTTTGTGTGTGTGTGTGTGTGTGGGGGGGGGGGATTTCTATATTTCACGTTTATATTATAAGGTATTTATATTATGTTTCACATCTAAGTTGCACTATGTAAATTGTACTCTCCATTTCCAATAGCAGGTAAAATGAACTATTTTTATAAGATTTCAGATGATATATATACACTGTCAAATCCATTTTGTATATAGCTGCAACACCCAGAGCTAATATATGGAGGAATCATTTCATTTCTGCATGGCAGCTGTCTACTTGTTGCTGTCCTATAGGCCCAGAATGCCCATCTCTGTCCTCTGACATGCAAGATGGAGACACACCCTGATACCTACCTGGGTCAGAAATAACACACCTTTCTTCTCTTCCCCTCCATCAAGTCCCCTAAACACTGGATTCCTTGCAGACAGCATTTCACAGAATAAAAGAAATCTTTAGGCTATGTCTACACAAGAGGTGCTACAACGCAGAACTGCAGCCACGCAGCTGAGGTCTAGACACTTATTGCTGCACTTGTAAAGGTTTTCCATGGTTGTAGTAAATCCATCCTCTCAAGAGGCAGTGGCTAGGTTGATGGAAGGCTCCTAATAGTGTCTAAACTGAGACTTAAGTTGGCTTAACCACATCTCTCAGGTGTGAATATCTCATACCCTCGAGCAACTTAGCTAGGTCAACCTGAACATTAAGGGTAGACTGGACCGTTGTCTCTAGTAGCTAGAAAACCCTGAGTCTGCAATCCTGGCTGTAGTATAATTTGGCAGGTCCCAATGAAGATTGTGACACCTCTGTTACATTTTTGCACTGAATGTATCTATATATCACTACTGGTAACAACTGTTCAACTCCTGGAATAGTCGATGAATCCCAAAAATTCACAGGAGCCGCTGGTTATGGCCAGAATTTAATTCTGTATTATATGCAGTAGCCTTTTAGTATTTTCATTTTTTAAAAAGAGCTCTGACATCTTAAGACTAAAAAGGAACCACACAACCAAAAGGGAAAATAACTCCTGAAAGGATAAAAAATAAGGATGTACATTTTTTATCACAGTAGATCCAGGCTGGTATATCATAGAGGGTTCCAGTGGAAGCCCCATTGCTTCAGACATTTAAAAGAAGACTGGACAAAAATATGCTGTAGTGAACTAGATTGTGCATGGATGGATGTGGGCAGATAAGTGTGTTTGTGTAGGTGTCGGTCAATGCACATGAGTGTAGATGTCGGTAAGGGGTGTGTGGGGTGGGGTGGAGTGGGGCACTGTCCCTTCTAGATAGAAGCAGAAGAATCAATTGTATGTCACGTGACTTACACACAATAATTTTGAGATTCTCCTTTATCTTTGGTAGCAGAAAGCTGGGCTTTTGGAGCAGAAGGCAGGGAATACTCTCTCTGTTTTTCCATAAAGGTCCCAATGGCCATGCTGCCTGACAACAGGGACAAGAGTTAAATTCCAAAGTGGCCATGGATTTGTTACAATATTGGAGGGAATAATTCTTCCGCTGTGGGGGTATGGTCTAGGTGCCCTAGCCCTGTCATTTTTGTGTATCTTTTATTTTTCCCTTAATGCTAGGATCTCCCAGACCGATAAAATGCCCATGTTGTGTCCATGCTAGTAGGCTTAGTCAGTGGTACTACAAATAAAGCAATATCACCATTAATGCTCCGGGACTGTGAACTATGCCGGCTATCGGTGGAAGGCGGCATAAATGGGACTTACCTTTTGTGCTCTTCTCTTGTCGGCTCTCTGATTTTGATGATAAATTCGGCTGAAGTTGGAAACAATAACTGGGACGGGCAGAGCAATGACCAGCACCCCGCTCAGTGAGCAAATGGAGCCAAATATCTTCCCGGCAATTGTCTTGGGCACCATGTCTCCATAACTAGAGGGAAACAAAGACAAAGAGAGGGCCCACCCCTTTAGATAAAACCAGCGATGCCAAGTTCCTGTATAATTTCACTGAGCATGCATACAAACTAAAAGGCCAAGCCGGACCAGAAAGTCTAATTGCCCAACCATAGCAGCCTCTGGTTACTTGGTGCATTTTGTCCCCTAAAATCCTCATGCTACGTGCACAGGAGAAATTTCACTGGATTTGGAGAGGTTGTCTTGCTAGTATCCAAAGTCAGGCCCTGAATAGGCACCTTCCCCAAAACTGAGAACAGCTCCCACCTGGCTCTCAATGAATATATAGTCAAAAACTACAACTGGAGTTTTCAAAATGACTGGTTCATTTGCGGTCCAAAACTGAAGAAAGCAGCAATATCATGTCACGGTTGAAGTATAAGATGATCATTACAGGTATCAGGAAGGTGTTTCCCAAGGCTATGGTTGGGATTGTCTGTAGTAGAGTGTTGGCCAAGGCCAAAGGCGGGATGCTAGACCGGGTGGACCAATGATCTGAGTCTTCGTTATAGTGCATCACATGCAACTGACTTGATCCACCACTCTTTTACACCGGTGTCACATTACTGATGTCCGTGGAGTTACCCTTGATTTACACCATGATAGGTTGGAAGAGAATTAGGCCCCTGGACTCCAACAGCTGTCAGAAAATCTGTGTTTTACAGCTCTGTCAAATAACTGAGACACCAAGCCAGGTATGCTTCTGGGCTTACCTTACAAATTGAAAACTGAGCTTCTGTTCATTGAAGGGTTGATAAGGCAACCCAAGGTAAACTTGGGTTGATTTTTATATTTACATAAAAACCTAGCAGACACTCCTGGTCTCTCACATATTCAGGGATTTTGGATTCATTCAAACCCCAAAGTCAATGAGCGACTCAGGCACGAGAACCGAACTGGAAAATATTCAAACAAAACTCAGCGAACTCAGAAGACTATTTTCGTTAACAAGTTTATTCTGCATATTGAATAATGCTGGAAAAAGCAGAGATATGGAAAAAGCAGAGATAAAATAATCCCCTTCCTTTTTATACTAATTGAAAACCGTGTTGATTTAAAAAGACAATAACCACCACAGAGTAAAGTGCTACTTTACTGCTGTTTGTGTTTTCCTTGAGCATCTTGCAAAACCTTTCTGCTTTATTTTATCCCTAAACCCAGCACTGTCTTTCTGTGGAGAAATCTGCAGTGCTTTGACATGTGGTTACTCACTAGTGCAATAAGAAGAAACATGGCTGGTATTCCCTCAGGGAACGAACAACTCTGGAATTGCTGGTGACAAGCTGCCCTGGCTCACTGAATACTGTATTAGAGTGAAGGCGGAGCACTATAGTGAAGGTAATTGGGATTTTTTGAATTTACAGTTTAGCCTTACACCCTCTGCCTATTGTATCCCAAATGATTAGATCTCTTCATTCCAGGTGACTGCCCCATCACGTATGATTCTTCCATATCACAGCACAACTTATCACACTTTGGAATTCCAGTGGGGTGCCAGCTGTTATCATGGTAAAGCTGCTGCCCTTCTCTCAGCAGATGCAGAGGTGGCTTCAACAGGAGGTGGGTGTTCATGACCCTGTGCAATTTGCCTCTAGGAGTGGTTTCAGCGCTTTCTTCTGTAGACAACTCAGGGCACACACCCCCTGAAAAATGAGTTATAGGTTCTTCAGATCAACCAGTAAAGGTCTCATTGTAAGTGGCATCCATGTGGTTTAACAGGAACACGATTCAGTCAGTTACCCACTAAATTGATTAGCATGTATGAGTTGCCTTTTTAAAGCATTCATTATGTCTGTTATCATCAGAGCAAATATAAATGGCTTTAAGCTGGAGGAAGAAAAAACAACAAGCAAAAAGTGGAGCAAATGATATAAAGGCATTCTTGGAACTTCTTAAAATGTGTACTACAAATGGAAACCCAGAATACAAGGAGTGGGATTTTCAAAAGTTCCCAAGTGACTTAGGAGCATAGCTCCAGTGGGACAAGATGGAAAGGCTCTGCCCATGTAAAAGAGTCCCTGGCTCCCTGCCTAGTTCTTGGCTCATTTAGGGTGAGGCTGTGATAAGATGGGGAAAATGTTGGAAAGAGGCCAAGGAGAAGGGTATGTCCCTTCTCTACTCTGCTTACTGAAAACTGGAAAGAAATATTTCTGGCTTCCATTACTGGTGCTTTGAGTCACATTGCTGGTGATTTGGATCTTTTTCTTTTAATGCTGTGAACCCTGAGGACAGGGGCTAAACGTGACTTAGGGGCTTTACGTTTTTACATGTGCTGGCTGGCAAATCTGACTGCCTGCATACACCATCCATGACCTTCAATGGGAAGGACTTTCTATACAGAGCAGAGCCACAATTGGAAATTCTATCTAATGGGAAATTCCAATAAGTCAGCATTTGTTTTCACCTCGAATTAGGCTGTCATGTTGAAATATTTACAATTTTTTTGCCAAATGAAAAGGTCCCAAAATTTTCATTAGGAATTGTTTGTTTTCAGCATCGCAAACTGAAATGTTTTTGATGGAAAATTCCCAACCAGCTCCACTTCTATAACTTTGGAACACATTAAGGAAGTGGCGAATTCAGATCACAACTCCTGACTGGCTAAGATTTGCATGCGTCCTGTTGAAACATCTTTACCCCTGTTCCCTAAGCCACTTGTTTGTCTCTACTTCTTTGTTTGCTTCGTCATTTAGATTATGACCTGCATGTATGTACAGTGCCCAGCACAATGGAGCCTTGGTAAGCTGGCCTCCAGGCACTCCTGCAGCAAGATTTGCAGTAAGAAGTGTGTGTTAAATGTAGTCTCACTGGTGAGTGAGTTGTAGTGGGACACAGTTGCTAACAAAGGTGTATAGAAATGTGGACTCTAGGTGTCAATCTCTTTAAAAAAAGTAATGCACAGTCATCATATGGGCTTGAATGAGCATCTTTCTTCAATGAGGAAAATAAGCTGTTTGCTGAGTGCAGGCACCAGCTGTGGCTTCTGATTAGCATTAGGGAAGCTCTGGGAGGCAATGACCAAGATCAGGGCTCAATACACGAGGAGAATCAGTTCCTACCCTGCAGACTCATAAAAATGAACAAGACAAGGAGTGGCGGAAAGAGAGTACGCTTTCACAGATGGCGCACAGAGAGGTGAGGACTTCCTAGGGAGTCCATGGCAGAGATGGGAGCTGTCTCCTGCTCCCGTGAGTCCCAATCTAGTACCTTCACCTGAGGACCTTCCTCTTCGTGTATAAAAAAAGCTTCAGCTTGGCCCCACCTCGGGCTACATAGGGAGGGTGACCACTCACATACTTAGAGCATCGTCATCTGCGCCCCTCTGCTAATGTGTAAGGAGAAAAATGCCTGAGCAGCTACAGTAACATGATGGAAATTTGGGTTCTCTAGTGGGACCTGACCCTGTTAATTGCTGAGAGCTCAGAACTACCAGCCCCCAGCTCATGTTGGTTTTTGTTTTTAAGAAAAACCAACCTGCTCTTTCTTCCCTACTCAGCTGTGCTTTGCTGATTGCCTCTCGTTAGCAGGTGGCCAGTCCATGTGCCATTCTGGCCATCGTGGGTCTCTGGATGGAATGCGGAGTGCATGGCGTAGCACAGATACTCCAGCCCCTTACAACAGTCTAGCCACGACTGTGCATAAGGCTCCCTTGTGCATTTTCTTTCCATGCTGAAAGGGGCATAGGTCATTTGGCCCAATATCTGATATAAAAGATCACAACAAGCTCTTCTCTGGGCTGCTGCATTCCTTTGTCTACAGAAAAAGGCTCTATTTAAGGCCTGGAGGCCCAAGTGACAGCAGTTTTCCACATTCCTGTAGCATTTGAAATTTTCTGAATTTTCTGTAATTGTCTCGTACGACTGGCTGAAGTTTAATGAGCCACGCAGAGGCCTTTTTCTGGATTCACCTACAGTCAGTGCACTAAAGCCCCATGCGACGCTTTTAATCAATAAAACATTCTTTGTCTATTAACGTTTTAGACACTGCCTTATACAAAGATAGTTTAAAGGCCCTTGTTAAGCAATAACCTCTTCTGCCTCATTTGATGCTGTCAAGATTCTTTTTTTGCTCTTCCCCGGCTGCCTCTGGACGCAGTAGGACTGCAAATTAATCATACGCCTCAAACATGACCTGGCTGACCTGTGGCATAGAGACAGCCCTTCTGCACATTTGCTGAAGATGTAGTAACTGTCTGGCACATGAGTTCAGATGAGTATGTTTGTGTACACAGATTGCGACCTGTCCTGTTACTCAGGGCTTCAAAGCAAGTGCGATAAAATAATACTGTAAAAAGGGACCGGACCAGCATGTGTGGAGAAAGAGCTTGTTTGAGATATTTATAGCTTGACGTGGGCAAACACTAGGAAATATACTGCAGGGAGTGATTCTGCACTGACTGGAGTCGCCTGGATTAGAATGAGACTTAATAGATCTACTCCAATGCCGACTCCTATGTGCAGCTATAAAAGATAACAAGAACTTGAACTGTTTCTAGGCTGCTGATTGCTAAAGAAAAGTTTCTCTCTTCATTAAAAGACCTGGGTATCCATCCATTTTTGTATCACTGGGATGCTTAACATGGCCTGTGAGCCATGCTGGATATGTGCTCTGCAGAGAGTTAAACTAGCAACTGAAGGGTAATTTTTCTTCTCTGTGACTCTCACTCCGGTGTTCCTGTTGACTACGGATGTCTGAGAACAAAGTCATGCCCTGTTGCAACAATGTTTGAAGCCACACCTTCATTGAATTCACTAATTAATTCTGGAGACAGAGGAATGCTGTGATGCTCCTGGAAATTGGCGGGACTGCTCTACGATTTCAATCACTTGTAAGTGAATCTCTCCATGTTTAGGAAAAGCTTAGCATGTGTACACAGTATCTAAGTGCGTGCTCGTCCTCTGCTGCACCCGAAGGTGAAGTTCGCCTTTTGTATTGGTTTATTACTGCTGTGCCAACCCCTCCAAAGTGAATGTAAGCAGCATCATTGAGAATAAATCAAGCATCTCTGGGCTCACATATGGAGCTTGTGTCAAACATTTCCCGTGATGCAACGCATATTTCAGTGACAGAGCGCTTGTAACTTTTAGAGGCATGAATAAAGCAAGGCGGGACATTGTGCATTCTGGTATCAGTTCTGCTTTTCTGGGAAAGTGAGAAAGGTGCTCAGGAGGACTCAGCCTGCAGTTATGAAAGGCTCAACCTATTCCAGAGGATAACCAGTGGTGAACCAGTGTTTAAATATTAGCTTATGCTGCAGCAGCTGCTCAGCATGTCACAAGATATCAGACTGCTGTAAGGAAGTGTGAGCTGCCAGAGATGATTTCGAATTGCTGAGAGAAAGCTTAGAACCACCATAGCAACTAAAATTTCTAATAGATGCAACCAAAGAATGTGAAGACAATGCAGGGATAAATACAGGGGCCAAATAGTGATGATGCAGTAGCATCTTTAAATACTTGACTATTATTATTTAAAGTGCATTTAATCTTCGTGAAAGCTGCCAGACTGTGCGCCCTGGAGACTGACTGTGTCTCGCTACTGAACAGGTTCTAAATGGCATCAACTCTGTTACCGTTAAATAAGCATCACAAACTTCTGTGAGGTAAATAAGGGATCTACTGAGATCGTTTCACCAGAGCGTATGCTTCTGGAATGGAGCAGATGTTCAAACCTCCGTAGCAACAGTTTAGGAAGGAAGTGCGAGGAATACCATCTCCAAATGAATTTTGGTGCGGAAATTTCAGGATGTAGGATATAGTTCCTTGAGTAGGAATGAAGCCAGACACTAGAATTACCCAGCCTTATCTCCTGTAGAAAAGATAACTATAGGATCTTCAATGAACCCAAAAGGTCAGAGCCGTGGTTTGTATCTGGACTGAATTATGGAACCTCCAGCATCAGACGCTATAGTGCGGCTTACTGTTGATTCTGAGTAAAGCTGATATCGTGGTTTAGTATTGACTCAATAGAAGGAGAGATCCCCACGGTGTCACAACACATCCTACATATTTTGTAGTAGTCTCTGGTCATAGTACGGTCTTCATCCCATCTTGCCTGGCTTATATCAGGCTTGACATGAATCTTAGTACATGAGGATCTGCATATAAGATATGACATGTAATAATAGGAACAATGATAATGACAACAGAGCATGTTATTAATAAAATGATAGAGCTTAATAACTCGCATAGTAACTGAGCCATTGTTTTCTGCATACAAGGCGAGATAAAAATGATGTGGCTTTGGTACCCAGGGGCTGCCCTTGTCTGCACTAGCTATTAAAAAATCAAGGAACGGTATGAACTGCAATATGATTTCCTTTTGGTTGTGTGCGGTGCAGTCCAGAATACAGAGAAGGTTATGCCAGAGACCCATAAACCTTCATTTCCCACAGGACTTGCAATGCAGATGACCTCATGTTTTTGGGAGCTGGCATTCTGCAAAGCAGCTGCAGCTACAAAAAAAGAAATAAAACCCCCTCATATTTTCCCGTATCACAGTAAATTTAATGCTATCAACAATGCACTTGTTTGTTTATTTGGCATTACCAGAGGGCCATAAATGTAGCGTTGGCAAATGAGAAACACTCACTGCTGCTCCCTTAGTCTTCAGGGTAGAGAATAACGAATAAATATTCTGAATGGCAAAGCCATGTGCTTTTTCCTGGACTGCTGGTGACATGGGTTAATTTGTGGGTTCTTGCGGGAGCTGCAGGAAATATTGCAACATATCATTTTCTTGTTGCTTCGCAGGAAACAAGGGAAGTGAGAAGGGGTCGCCTGTGATTGCTCACACCATAATTCTATTTAAATAATGGATGGTGATCATGGTGGTTGAGATGTTGTGCTGTAACTAGAAAAGCATACTGGACTTGTCTTCTTTTAAGAAAGCTGTGTAATCTCACTGCATATTAGCTCACACCAGGTGTAAGTTCCTGCAGAGCCGAAACTTTTAAAGTTTCCATTTCAATATCTTTCCAGTCAGTCTGTCAGGAATGCTGACTGGATGCCACAGCATTTTTGCATATGTCTTTCCATGCTGATGCTACAAAGCTGTGCCTTGAGCTCTGGGTGTCAAACTAAGGGGAAGGTGGGGACTATGTTGTGCCTTTAGGCCCAACTCCCATCATAAACTGCACCACGCGAGGAGCAGACCCAGGAGGCAGTGACTAGTGAGCACTCGGATACGTCACCCTTCTTCTTTTGTATGGTGAGAGGGATGATGAACAAAGTTCAAATGACCATGTCCAGACTAGGAAGGTTGTGGATATCTTCCAAAATGGCTTGATGTAAGTCTGAAATGCCGCTGGCAGACAGTTGAGGCTGCCACTCCACAGCCTTCACATGGCACTCACATTGCACGTGACTGACTAACACAACCGTGTCGGCAGAGAGCTACTGGATGTCGATTTGTCGCACTCCCAGTATGATACTACAGTGATGAGCGTGGTACAATGATACTACAGTGATGAGCGTGGTACAATGATACTACAGTGATGCGTGTGGTACAATGATACTATAGTGATGAGTGTGGTACAGTGATACGTGTGGTACAATGATACTACAGTGATGAGCATGGTACAATGATACTATAGTGATGAGCGTGGTACAATGATACTACAGTGATGAGCGTGGTACCATGATACTACAGTGATGCGCGTGGTACAATACTACAGTGATGAGCGTGGTACAATGATACTATAGTGATGAGTGTGGTACAGTGATGAGCGTGGTACAATGATACTACAGTGATGAGTGTGGTACAATGATACTA
>ML685932.1:1433599-1493892 GCA_007922175.1 Pelusios castaneus | reverse complement strand
ATGATACTACAGTGATGCGCGTGGTACAATGATACTACAGTGATGCGTGTGGTACAATGATACTATAGTGATGAGCGTGGTACCATGATACTACAGTGATGCGCGTGGTACAATGATACTACAGTGATGCGCGTGGTGTAAGAACCTACACAGACTAGAACAGAGGCAGTCTGACTCAGAGACATCACTCTCTGTCAAAGTTCCTCCCCTGCTTGCTCGTTGCTCCATAGATTATCATTGACTAACATCTGTAAATGACCTCTCTCCGCCAGTTCTTTCTCTATTAGTGGCTCAGCTACTCTAGGGAATAAAATGTGTGTGTGGGGGGAGGGAGGATGGCACCAAAACTCTTCCCATTCCCTTCCCTGCCCATCTACTCCCACTGAAGTCAGTAGAAAGAGTGCCATTGACTACCCTGCATCTGGATCAGGCCCTAAGCCAGTGACTAGCTCTTCTTACTCCTGTGCTGCAGGGCTCAGTGAGGACATATCCTGCTTTGCACTGTAAGGTGGGGGGTGGTTGAACCCCTTCTGCTCCCCTTCATAAGCAAGTAATATGAATCACAAACTAATCCGAAGAAAACCTGGCCTCAAAGCCTTGTAACCGCTGACAGAGGCCCCTTCATAGTCTGCGGTACACAGATGCAGAAACTTCCTCGCGCTTTTCTCTCTGGCCTTTTCCCTCTTTCGCCAGGGAGAATTCTGTGTTACGTAATGCTTAGGCCTCTGCCTGTTCAATTAAAACTTGGGAAACCAAGGCTAACGGAACACATTCTATATAATTAAGAAGTGTCTAATGTAACTGTCGCCTACTCCTACCTTTTGGCGTCAGTGTTTGAGCAGTCTGTGGGCATGGAGCAAGTTGATTCATTCCACTTGACAATGCAAAGCTTTTGCAAGTTCATTTTGGGTAGCTCTAATTTCCAATAAAGAAGACATCAGGCCTTGATGAGCTCTAACCCCAGTCTCAAAGATGGTCATTAAAAGCTTCTTCTGAAGCGATGGATTAAAGATGACAATAAAATAAAATGCCTGTCATGGCATGATCCACCTGGGGGGAATTGAAATTGTCAGTTTGCTCATATGAATTCCAATGAGCTAATTATCCTGAACGAAAAAACTCCAGCATATTATGCTGTAATTGGCTAAGGCCCTTTTCTCGGTGTGTAGTACAATTTAGGTGCTAACGAACGGTCACACACGTATATAGGCACCACATCAATTTCCTGATTATGCAGCCTACAACCACCAAGGAGAACCTTTCTGGCCATTTTAGCAGAGAAGCTAAGGGCTCAGTGTACCAAACTGCTATTCCCTGCAGCTCCTGGAAGTAAGGGACGTGGTGGGCAGTCATGCATGGTTGTCTGGTCTGGGCCTGGTCCCAGGACAGAAGCTGTCAGTCTCCAGAGCTGTGTATCCTTTTTCAAGGAGGGACCGGTGTAGTACAGAAGATGGCAGCATTGCAAACTGAAATTTGTATGATGCGCACAGGCTCTGATCCAGAGCCCACTGACGTTGATGGGAAGCTTTGGACCAGACCCTTAAGACTACACTTGCTGTTACTCCACTCTTGGCATGTGAAGCTAGTATAAAATTAATTGCTCCAGCAACAGCTTGTTTTCTTCCCCGAACAATAGTGCTAGGTGCTAATGGCCTCGTGGCATATTTATAATGCAGATGCCAAATAATCGAAAAATATTGTTTTCCAATGAGCATTAATTGGACATTTTAAACCCAAACCCTCTTTTTTCTCAGACAGGAGTCAAAGAACTTCAGACATCCCCATTAATTTGTTTGTTAAAAGGCAACTTGCCACCCAGGAAGGGAAAAAATATTTCTACAGAAAGCACACTGTAAGTAATTCATCAATAGGCTCATTGGGAGAGCACGAAGATAAAAGAGCTAACGTATGATGAATGCTCATAGGGCCTAACAGGAACATGGAGCGTGTCGCACAAGCAACGCCAGCGTGGCCATACAGGGTGTGTCTACACTTGTAAATTAAGTCGACTTAACCTTGCTTAAGTCGACTTAATTTCCCCCTCGTCCACACTACACTTTCCTTAAGTCGACTTAAGCAGCTGCTTAAGTCGACTTCAGGAAAAGTTAAGTTGACTTTATAAAACCTCCTTTTAAGTCGACTTTTGGCTTAAGTCGACTTTAGAAAGTCAACTGAGCCAGTGTAGATGTGGAATAGCCCTAAGTCGACTTAGGGGGCTCCAGGGCTTCCCTACTGCCCTCCCTGCCAGGGTGGCTGGCACAGCCACAGCCTGGCGTGCCCCCCCACAGGGCAGGGCAGAGCCCTGCCCACTGTGCCCCTATGCCCTGGGAGGGTCCCTGTCCTCCTTTGCCCCATTGTACCAAGGTACAGTGGGTCAGAGGCTGAGCCCCCTTGCACTTGGCAAGGGGTGCCCCCCCTGCCACCGTGAACCTGTCCCAGGTCCACCTAGCCCCTACAAGTCGACCTAGACGTCCAGTGTGGACGCTCTAGGTCGAATTTATAGGGTCCCCTCTAAGTCGACTTAAAATTTGAGTTAAAATTAGCTAAGTCAACCTAAATTAACAAGTGTAGACATAGCCACAGAGCCCTTGGGTTGCAGAGAGGTCTGATGGTCTTACGTGTAAGGCTCCGGACTCAAAGTCAGGAGACATCATTTACGGCTTGGCTCTGCCACAGATGTCTTTTGTGACCTTGAGTAAACAACTGAATTGCTCTGTGTCTCTGTCCTCCACCCGTGATATGGCAGTTAATAACCACTCTTTGTCTGTGTGGTCCAGTTAAGTTTTTAGGGAAGGGAGTGTCTCTCACGACACGTGTAGAAAGCAGCCAGCACCACGAGTCTCCAGGGGCTATTGGGAACCAAATAATAATGACAGGGATATAGCAGACTATAGTTATTTCAGCCCTGCAAATGGCTCCCAGCATATCCAGAGAGAGGGGCTGAAAATTGGCTGCATTCGATGCAACATGTCTAAACACATTTATAGTTTAGGTGCTAGCAATCCCGTTAGGTGGCTTCAGATTTAGCCAGTTTTCAGTTGTTAAACTCGCTAGAATTCATGCTGTTCCACTTACTTACTTGATTGTATTGGGCACCTCTGATGTAGGCCAAGAAATGGCACATATTGATGTGTGTGAGGAAAGACAGACCTCACAGAATACTCAGTGGGTACAAATAGAGTCTTGCCTTTCGCATTGAAGGGGTCTAAAGAAAAGGCTACCGAGGCCTTCCCTGTTGCGGGTGTTTTGATGGATTAGTGCTTTGCTGGAGCACTTATCTAGCATGCGCATAACTCACTGAAAATTGATTCCACCGTGAATCAGCTAAGGTTGAAAATAGCAAATATTTTTGTGTGAGGCTAAACTGAGAGTTAGAGGAAGCTGCTGTGTATTTCAGCATTTTTTATTCTTGGATATGGATCAGTGTATTCAGGATGTGGGACTGCTGCCAGTCACCATGGTATCTGGATGTCTTCCATGCAAAATCAATAGCGAATGCGAAGTCCCTTGTGGGTTTCACACAATCTCTGGTACTTCTCCCTTTTGGGGATATTCGCTCTGTTTTGGAATAGGTGGGGTTGTTTGCTCCACAGCCAGATCCCTCAGTAGAGAAAGCTTTGGTTCCAATGCTCACATGCTGGAACCAGGGCTTTGAGACCTGCACTGCTCCCAGAAGAGCGCAGCTGTTGTGGTGGCTCACAGATGGAAAGCCGGTCTTTAATGTAGCAGGGCGTGATCCATTAATGGCTGTGAAAATTAGAACTAAATCCTTAAACTGATGATGGAACATGACTGGGAGCCAATGGAAGGGCCAGTGTGTTACCGCAGCACCGCCTGGCGATGGCCGATTCAGGAACCACATTGGCCAGGTCTGCAAGGAAGGGAGGACGTTTCCTAGCAAGCTGGAGGTGAAAGAAGGCAGCTTTGGAGACTGATGTCAGATGGTCAGCTAAGACAGGTGAGGAGCCAGACATGATTACAAGGTGTCACACCGCTCTGATGAACGGGCACTGTGCACCTTCAGAGGACGGTGGAGGGATCTCAGCTGGGACTTCAGAGCGTTTCCCCTTTCTGACTAGCCTCACTTCAGTCTTGTTTGGGCTCATCTGGAGCCAGCCGCTCTTCAGCCACGGGCTGATTCCTTGTAGGCATTCAGACCCTTCAGTGGGTGCGGCTGAATTCACTGTGAATGTGATTGTAGGAGGGTAGAAGGTGAACATGCTTACTCAGGTGGAAGAGTTGGACAAGTAGTCCCAATCAGTTCAATAGAACTATGTGGGTGAAAGTGACTAAGGGGTGCAGAGCTGAGCCCCTATGAAAAAATCAGAGCCGGTTCCTTCCTCTCTCCCCTTCATCCTCCCTGCACACAGAAAGAAAACAATTCCTTTGAAGTCTGGGTGTGTATGTGCACATCCAAACTACTAGGAAAGCAGCAAAAATATTGGGGCTGTTAGTAATTAAAAAGATAGAAAAACAAACAAAAATCAATCAGTCAGTCAGGCATTCAGAAAAGCAAAGGTTTCATAAACTGAACAGCCACAGAACAGAAACTACTCTCTGCCTGCTTTTAATTCATAACAGAACCAGGAGTCTCAACCCTCGGGAGGCTCAGGTCCCAGAAAAATTATTATCCATGTCGGGACTGCTTCATTCTTAGTCATAACAGGGGCTTTATGACACTCACCCTTATTAGTAACTATCCATCTTGCACATTTTAATGTGCTGTTATTTTATCCCTTTCACTAAAGAAAACGTTATCAGATAGAGGTCACTGCCTTTGCGTTCCGGTTTTAATGGTGAAGTTGTCTGGATATCCCTCAAACGCCTCCCGCTAGAGACAGCAATAAATAAGGTGCAGAACAGCTCATCAAATGACTTAGTCTAAAAATAGCTCTCCCGGCAGCATCTTCTGATGATCATATCTCTCTCTCTGCATCACGCAGAGACTCTAAAAATAGAGCATTATAATCAAAAAGCTGAAAGACCCTTAACTACAGTGAAGAGACATTAGCAGGTGCTTCAATAATGAAGCATTTGCAAATGCAATGAGAGGATTTTGATGAGCTTGCTCTTTTCCGGTCTACTTGGTTGCAGTTTTGTGGAATGGGTCGGATTCTCAGCCGGTGTAAAACTGATTTGCTATTTGTGGAACCAGGCTCAATTTGTATCACCTGGGGATCTGTCACAATAAGAACTGTCTCATCATCTTTCCGTGCCTCGGCAATGGTGTATAACATGTCTCTCCTTCCCCCCTTTCTCCATTTCATCCTACTTGAACCTTCATAATCATCTCATGGAAGAGCCCTCATCTCACCGTCTATTCATTTCACTGTGTTAGGTTTCTTAAGACCTTCTTAGAAGACCAAAATGCATCTAAGAGCTGACTTTAATTACCAGCCATGAACATACTGAACAAAAAATATTCATGTAATATAACCTCCTGCTGTCTATGCTGGTTTCTTTATATTCAAGTCTTTCAAATACCATTGTCCTACTCACGCTTCAAGACTTCTGATATATTAAATCGCTTACAAGGCTTTCCTTTTGCTGCACTAAATCAAATGACAGACACTTTATATAGACTGAAGAACACAGCCACAATTCTTCTAAGAGAGGAAGCCCAGGTTAGCTGACATAAAGGACTAAATTGAAGAATTGAATGTTATCAAGAATATTTTTTTTCTTTTGGAAAATGAAAGGCACTTTTCTCTACATGGCTCTTTTTCGTCTTGGAGTTTTAGGTTTCAGA
This sequence comes from Pelusios castaneus, assembly GCA_007922175.1. Taxonomy (NCBI): domain Eukaryota; kingdom Metazoa; phylum Chordata; order Testudines; family Pelomedusidae; genus Pelusios; species Pelusios castaneus. The sequence goes on along the minus strand of ML685932.1, from coordinate 1,488,143 downwards.
AATGATTTCTCAGCTGTTAAGCGTCAATGGAAGTCTGTAATTCTATCTTTCTAGCTTTAAATTGCTAAAAATTTTGACACATACCAGACAGATAGCAAACAGCATAATCCATTGAACCGCCAACAGTACAGACGTAACCCCTAATAACTAAAGAGAGCTGGTAGTAACACTTCTGTGTTTGTTTGCAAATAGCTTAGCTTGGTCAGCAAACAAATAGTGGCATATGGACCAAATGTGTGAAATTAAAGTACTGACTACCTGGGGAGAAAAAGGTACCACAGGACCTTCATGGTTGGGGGGGAAGCTGTAGTAAAAAGACAAATTGATGGTTATGTTGATGACACTCCCAAATATTTAGAAAAATGAATGACATGATAAGAAGGACCATATCTGAGAATATCACCATAACAGATTTGGATGCCAGTTGTATCTCTATTCTCATGGTCTGAATAGTCCATGTAGAAACCTAAAATGATTGTGTACGTTGAAGGGGGGAAATGTAACTTTAATACTAAAATAATGAATTTGTGTTAGGATTTAGAAACAAGTAAACCTTTTAAAATCTAAATTTAAGCTTCATTAACTATCTGTATTGTACAATTAATTCTCATTCATTTCCTCCAGGAGCAGAAGAGAGAAATGGAGTTTCACCACCTGGCACAGAACATATAAAGCCAATTAGACCCAGTACTGTCTGCTCCAAACCCAATCTCTGTAACAGAGGTTAAGTAACATTAATTTCTGGGGCCATTTGAAGCCATTCCGTCAGCAAAATAGCTGCCCATGTCATGAGAAAAATTGGAGATAAAGGGTTTTTCCCCACTTAAAAAATAAATCTTTAAACCAACACCAGGCGCTGCTCTGTTCAGTTAAATTACATGGGCTGATGATTTACAGACAAACTATTTGTTACCTGGGTATGAACACTGTACAACAGCTCATGATTAAGAAACCATGGATTGAAAAATGAGGAAGACCATATTAATGTGGGAGAAAATGAGAACATGAGCCAGTCTATCTTCACTTCAGGAATATATATTTAGAAGTGCACTAACCATTTGGTAGGCTGGCATCCAAAGATAGCCTGCTCCAAAGCCTAGTGACATCAGAGGGAGTCTTTTCATTAGCTACAGTGGGCATTATCTCAGACTCTTAGGGACTCTAATAGGCATTGGCTTGGGCTCCAGCTGAATGTATTGGTGGGTTTGCACACCTAGTATCTCAATCGTCTCCATGCGATTAATAAAGAACTTTGCTTTATCCTAGGAATGGAGCGCCGATCTATTGCTGCTTAGCCCGTAGAGACCTCAGTGAGGTTCGGGTCTTGTTGTGTGAGGTGCTGTACAAACAGATAGCAGCTAACGGTCCCTGCTACTTTGTGTCTTGCAGTCGTGGCAGAAATATTAACTACTGAATCTTTACAGCCCACATGGGAAAGTGCTATCGAATGTAATAAAAAGGATAACTTTTAATAGGTTTTTAATTTCACCCGTTGGACAACATTTAATAATAAAACCACCTCCTTGCTATTGAATTCCATAGGATGACTCTTAAAACCCACAGAAAGGGTCTTATTCTCTATTTTGTTCTATAGGTGTCTGGAACAAGTTCGGAAGAAAGCCTGTTACGTCACTTTAAAATCCCGTCGGCTTCACTGACCTCACGGTAAGATCCCCTGGTGAACTGATATAGAGTGCCAGTTTCTGATAGCTTTGTTTAGACTGAAGAGTGTCATATTCCATAGCTAGTGGATGGAGCACTGTGGCTTGGAGTCTGGCCCAGAGAGAACTTATTGATTAACTTATTTACGGTCTCTGAGCTAACCGATGCCAGCAGCAACAATAAAACTTGGAAATGTCTGGTTCCCAGTCTCACATGGTAACCAGGAGGCCATGTTGCATCTCAGTCAGGTACGGTAAAAAAGTAGGAAAATGTTTCCTGCCATCTGATGCAAAACCTCATGGTTTTCACACAGACGGGATGAATGGGTGACTGAAACATTTAAACAGTGTTACTTCAAATGAGTTAGCATTAGTGCTTTCGTTTGCCATTCATAGCTCGAAAGTAATACAAAATAAAATAAAAGTTAAAACAAACAAACAAACAAAACCCATACAGACAAGGATCTGGGAAAGTAAAAAATCTATTATTTCATCTCTGCCAGCAAAAATGTATTTTTTGAAGATAGAATGCTGTTTTCTCTCCCTTGATAGTGGGTGCAGAAATCTTTGCACGGATCTTGGGCTATCACAAATATCATAGCAGGTAACAAAAGAGCAACTTGAAAATTGAATCATCCCATCACTTTTTTATAAACCATTAAACATGTGCCATATACTGTTTGCAGGTTATACCAGTAACTGCTTTAAGATACGTTACTCAGTAAAAATAAATAAATGTAAATTTATAATAAATGTAAAATAAAATAAATAAGTAAATGTTATTAGGCAACATTTTTCCTTGACAGTGGCTAATGCACCATTAACAAGTTTTTCAAGGTGTGGAAAAAAATAAAGCAGTATTGATTTAATGATTATTCAGAAAAAAAAAGAGTTTGACTCTCATGTACAATCGATATAAAAAATGCCGAACTGAGTTTTTCATAAGGTCACTCCAATCTTAACGTCTCCACCTTCCTCTTATTTCTTACGTTTATTCACTATTTTTTTCTGAGAGCTAACTCTGTTCTATTTTGCCTTGTGCATCACCAAGCAGCCAATCTATTACCTGAAGTTTTGATATTCCATGCTCTATTTTGGTGATGAGAGATGGAGCAGAAAGGGTTTTGTGAGATTTTTTGTAGGCCAGGGTGAATTTGAAGCATTGCTGGTTAAAATAATCTTGTTCCAATTTCCAAATGAAGTCAATTTTGACTTGAAATTCACCAGGAAAATTAACAAGGGATACTGACAATGCCGTAATAACTGTCATTTTCCAAGCAGAATGAGATTGTAAAAAGGAAGAATTTCAATGGAATTAAGAACTAGAATGTGACGAAGGCATTTTGTATTGCTGCCAGCGCCTCTGCACTGAAAGAATTTCAAATGACAAGCACTATTCTATTTCATCTGGCTCTGTTCTCAGCCCCTTCAGCATTATTGATCAGACACCTGAGAGTGAGTGTGCATCACTCAGCAAGTTACAAGATGGTGAAGAATTTGATGAGCTACGGAGGGGAATAAATGTCCTACCGTTCAGTTCTGAAACCCAGAAGCCTCAATTTTCCCTGGTAGGAAGGGCATTTTCTGTTCAAGGCTGCATGCACATTTCACAACAGAGCAATCTCTTGGGCTCTGATGTTTAAAATAAAGACTTGAACCAGTCCATGCTTCTCAAACTGTAACCAAAGTCCTTGTGCAGGTGAGACAGTGACTGAATCGCAAATATGCTGTGAAACATGATTTCCACCTTTCAAATAATACTTTTGTACTTACTAGAAGTCTCTTGAATTGTCCACTGAGTGTTTTGTACTCTATGGACTGTGTGCAAGTGGTACAGGGTCAGGACAGTGGGAGAACACCTCTTAGTGCCGCTGCCCATGATGTACTTTCACAACTTTCAGCCTGAAATTTTCCTCTATCTATCTATCTATCTATCTATCTATCTATCTATCTATCTATCTTCACTTCTTTGGCTCTTTGGCTCAGACACAAAAGCCATCTCTTACTGTGATTCTGCAAATTGTGAGATTTTTTTTCCTGAAGGGGAAAGTGTAATGTTATTTTCAAGGACTCCTGTTTCCTTGTAATTGAAGCTTTTCACCCTGCAACTGGCAACAAGCTCTTTCTTGGTCAATATTTAATTTAATTTAAATTCTAGTGCAGGCCTTAGGGGTTAAATCTATTTATAAGAATTGGGTCTCGTAGTGGTGCAGAGCAGTTGCCAACTGCTGGTTCTCTTTGGTCTTCAAACCATGCAGCTGTTGCATACTTATTAAGTTGTAATGAGGCACCTTACTTTGATCTTTTACTTTTTTTTTGCATTTCAATTAACCTTAGATGTACTGTTGTTCTCACACAGGCAGCTGAGGAGAAGTTTGCAATGTCAATTACCATGTTCAGAGGTGCTTTCCTTAACAGCCTGTGATTATAGCATGCTCAAAGAAATAATGTTACACGCATTTACCAATTTCTTTGCAATTTAGCATTGTTGTAATTTCACCAGTATGTCATTTTTTTACAATTGGTCCACAGACACACTTGGATCTATTTTACTTTGCACAAAGAAATTCAGATATGAGATGAGGGTAATTGAAAAGAAATTGCATTTTTGGAGCAATCCTCCTCCTCCATTATTGGATTCTCTCACTGAGTTTTTCATGTATATCTTTCTCCTTGATAGCAAGTGATGTATGTCAGGAATATACAAGGCCTCCAGAATATCTAGTGTCCCAAGCACACTGGAGTGGCTCAAAAAATTTATTATTTTAAGAAAATTGACCAGTCAGGTAATCTATCAATTGATCTACCTGTCTATTTAGGGTTGAATATGGACAACTGACACTTTGCTATCTGAATAACTGAATAATACATGCTCAAAAGAGTCAATATATTATTTAAAAAACACAAAAGAAACAAATGTGTCAAATGAAGGGGATTATTTATCTACAGGGGGCACATGCTGGGGGACTTCTAGATGACTCAGTCTTCTATTAATCCTGATGGAGTCATCATCCAATTGAGAGTGAAAAACTCTCTCTTAAAGTAGCTAACAGTGGAATCCATTTCTTGGTAGCTGGTAAGGCTCTATAGAGAAGAAATCTGTACAGAAAACATAAAGTTGAGGGAGACAGTAGACGTGTTTATCAGTTAATCTATTCAGGGGTGAAGGATCCATGACCTCTATCTTAAATTCTTAATTATGGTGTCACTTTGTAGTAGATGCTGCTCTTTTAGCTCCTCCTCTTTACGCTCCTATTTTTTCCCTGTTTTATTTTAAGCAGCTTGTGATGTCCAGGCTGAGCCAAGCCACGGTCGCAATGATACCCGCACTGTGCATTTCAATGAGTTGCTAACACTCATTATTGAAAAGCAATCCCAGAAATAGGTACAGAGTAAAACAAAAAACATCTACCATGGAGTGTTTTTTAAAAAATCAGTTCTTAAAAGCCTCAGACTTTGGAAAAGTTGGATTTAGGGGGTTTCAGAAGAGCTAGAGGAGAGAGCTGGGGTGAGGCACAGCGAAATGTTATCTTGAGAGTATTTTGTAAAAGAGTCTTTATGGTACTGATTAGAAAAAAATTAGATTAAATATCTAATTATCTAAATAATGTAAACATGCCTAGGTTGTAAGGGAGTATAAATTGTCCTATTACAGCCCTGCACCTGATATCCATGGTACCACAGCAGGAAGACCTATCTCTGCAGGATTGCTACTCTCTTTCCAAGCATCTAGGTGAACAGGCCAGGGTAGGGAACAAGTGTATGGACTAGGCTCTGCCCGGCTCCCAGTGTGCTTCCTGCTCCAGGACAGCTGGGGGAAAGTAATCTGTATCAATTACAGGGCTAAGCACAGCATGCTTCCCCCTCTTGGAGCCTGGGGAAATTGGGCCAAATCTAGTTCCTGATCTACTCATGGGGAAGGAGAGCTATGCATTTCCTTGAACGTGGGGCTTAACACAAAACCGCCATGTATAAATGAAGTATCATGCTAAATAGAAATGAATTCAGAAATGAACAGGGTTTGGTTTTTTATCAAAGTCCTTTTTGTCTGATGAGACAAAAGCTATGAAAAGACAGACAGACAATTGCCCTGCAGGCAGAGCTCTGGCAGTCTGGGCCCACCCTGAGGTGGAACACTTCTAGGGGCAACCCAGGAGCTGCAGGAAGTTGAGTTGGGGAGTCTTTCCTGTCGACCTGCCCTAAGCTGAGGCCCCTGGTACACTGTTAAGGGTTGCCATGCTGCTGGAGGTTTTGACTTGCAGAGAGATTGTAAAAAAAAAAAAAGGCCTTGAACACAAATAATCCTGCCATATTTTGCAAGACCATGACGACCTCCCAACCAAATTCTGCTTATCATCTTTGATCCTACAAAGAGCTACAATGACTCGGAGGGCTACCCACAGACATAAAAATAAGCATCTGTGTAAATCTCAACAGGATTGTAGTGTTAGCAAGCAAATTCCAAATTCTTAAATTGTTCCTCCCTAGAAGATGCTATATTTCTTTGCTTCTTGTCCTTCCATTAAATAGAGCTGCTGCGTACTATTAAACACTTGCTGTGGTTTTCCTCAGAGCTGACTTCAGTCTCCTGTTGGATTTATAAAATAGCACATATTTATGTACACGTGCATCACTTTATCCAGCTAAAATGGTTTTAATCAAACATCACTTCCCTAACAACAGGGTTTTTAACTGATTCATGAGGGGAGTGAAATTTGATTAAAACCATTTAAATTTCTATGATCTATCTGAATGGATTGGCTGCACTGTATTTAAAGCACTTAAGCCTGTTAGGAAAGGCACTTTCTTTGGAATAATAAATTAAAATATTTTTAATTTGAAAAATATATTCTTCTGTATATTTGTCCAGTGTGTTACATTCCCTGCTGCCAAGTTCCAGTTCTAAAAGCTAATGATTATGGTCAAATAGTAAACGGTGTGAAGTATTTGGAGATTATTTGAATACGAGACATGATGTAAATGAGAGCTATTTCAAATATAAGAAGAATCATATTAGCCTCTCTGTCTGAGTTTCACACGCTGTATAAAGTGATCACAATAAACTCACTTACCCAGCTTACAGTAGTGTTGGTAAGAGACTAAGGACTTGTCTACACGGGGTGTCACTGAGCACCATGATTATGAGGCAAACCTGCAGCATGCTTCTTTTCTACTTATTAACATCCCATGTGGACACTGCTATGGTAAACAGAAGCCCCAGATTGGTGCTTTGGCCACGGTAACGTCCTGTGTAGACAAGCCCTAATGGCCTTATCCAAAGTCCATTAGTATTAATTGAAAGACACCTACTGACTTCAGAGCGCTTTGGACGAGGCCTGAATTCATCAATGTTTCTGTGCATATACTAAGTGTTATTGTCCAGATCTACACGTCTGTCCCTTAAAAGAAGTGAGGCTGGGCATACTGAAGGGAGCACTTTGAAGTCTACAGAAACGGTTTCCTGTGCTGTCTATTCATGCGCTGAAAAGATACCAGGGAGACAGTATTAATAATGACTTGGAAGGCAGTCAGGAAATGCAAGAGTAAAACTGGGTTTTGAAGGATGACTTTAGTGTGTTCAAGGTATTACTAAGATCATAAAGATGTTTAACCAGTGTTCTTTATTATCCTTCAATTTAATCATAAATAATACTGCAAACCTCCTAAAAAGAGCGTAATGGATGTGAAAAACAACACAAATTTCGAGATCGCAAACCTCACCGCTTCTGAGTAAAAGGTGAAGAATGTAATTGCATAGCTGTCTGCTTGATGGCTTCACAAGCTAAGGAACGTGGGGGCAGAGAAAAAGACCATGAGGGTCTTTGTCATGGTCTCTGTGATCATGAGGTTCTCTACTGGGATTTTCTGAAGTATCTAAGCATATTAGGCCTCAGTAGTTCTGGCCCATGGACAATAGATGAGAACTCTCAAGCTTTCTCAAAACCTGGATGCCATTAGACATCTGAAGCAAATAAGCAAAGCTACTTTGGAGCTTGAGAAACAGCCCCAGAAATGTGCCCCGAGAGACTGGGACTGAAGTAAGTGATCCAGCCAGATAATGCACGTTTGGTGAGACAACTTGCTGCACTCAACATCCCCACCCAACAATCGTCACAATGAATGTGCCCAGCTAAGCTGGCCAGAGTCTATTTGTTCTCCCACTAATGACCATCACTTTTCCTTGGCATAGGCTTACCTTATTCTATGGCCTCCTATATGCTTTATAATCTACCACCCTCCTTGTGGTCTTTCAGGGTTCTGAAGTGTTGCTGTATTAGGGCTGCAGAACCATTATCCTAGCCTATCAGTTATGTTCTGAGCCGCTTCTGGGATGTACAGTATATCTTTGTCTAGCTAGCAATATGCCTTATTACAATGCTGGCAATTTCAGTGGTCTCAGCTCTAACTTTGTTCTTTCCTACAAATAAATTTTGATTTCAAGAAGCCCCCAGATAAGGCATAACTATGTTTTCCCTCCATTCCATGATGAGAACTTTGAAGTTTTATACTAGCGGAGGGAAGGTCATACTGTCTCGGGAAGGTTGAGGTACCATGGGCCTGTGGCTAAGACAATGAGCTTCTCATCCCAGCTATACTTACTACCAACCTGCTATGTGATCTTGGCCAAGTCTCTTCGCCTTTCTCTTTCCTCTTCCACCATTTGTCAGTCTTGTTTAATTAGAGTATCAGATCTGCAGAGCAGTGATTGTCTCTTACTAGGTATTTGTATAGTGCCTAACACAACAGAGCCCTAATCTGTATTTAAACTTTAGGCATTACTTTAAGAGGAAGAGACTCTATTGAACATTTTTTGCTTTCCAGAATGTGTCATGTTTTGCATAGTATAATCTCCAGGTGAATACTCTGTCATTATAGCTGTTGTGTGCTCAAGAGTCCAGCTGGGTAAAAGGGGCTGTATTACTATAAAATGTTGCTATTGTTGTTGGTATCAACAATGTGATTTCAAACACAGATTAGAGAATATCAAATTCCTTTAACAAAAGTGTCTTATGTTAATAAAACCCCTTGGGTTATGGACTCCATTCTGCACATCTGTTTAGCACAGGACAGTAAAAGGTTGTCACAAAAGGAGGTGAAAATGAATAGCTTTTTCTTGCTCTAACCACTTTTTCATCTTTTGTCAATCAGTGTCTTGTCAGAAGACTGGTGAGTTTCAAATGGAACTCTTCAGTGGAAGACTATTCTATTAAGTTCACAACCAGAATGAATCAGAGGAAGATTCTTTATTTCTCTTCCTCTATTGTCTCTTCAAAGGGAGATTGATGTCATGAAAAAATACTCTGAACGAGCCCTCCTTTTGAGTCTGTATCTGTTGAGACTGGACACCTTGAAGGATGCAATAGCTCAACAGAAGATCTACCCTTTGAGTTCTCTATGTCCTACAGATACACATGGTCATAGATAAGTACAGTACAGTTTTCAAAGCAATTCATGGATCAAGCCACAGCTGTATCAGACACTGAATTTTGATCGTATAGCTATCACAACAGTCGCCCTCTTCTGGGACAATGCAGCATGCAGAGCCCAGAATGAAGTGCAGGAGAGCGGATGATAAAGCATTCTTATTTGAAGGCATCCTTTTATGGAATAGGTTTCCAGAGGAGATCATGCAAATCCAGTCCCTGAGCATCTTTAGGAAAAGCAAAACATTCCTCTTCGAAGAAGCCTTTCCACCATATGAATGCCTCTCCCAATGCTGGCAATCCCTTTTGTTCCTAAATCCCAGCACTGGCAACCCTTCTCTCTTTAAACCGCAAAATAAAAAGAGAAAACAAAAAGTTTGGGTAGTGCTACTGATTTTATGAGGATGTTTTATGAGGTGCTGAGTGGCGGTATAAAATGCCGGGATAGATGGACCAACTACTGGATTCCGTAGATCTTTACAAAGGGAGCTGAATAGAGAGAGATAGATCAAATACTCAGAGAGATCACTTTTTCCAGAACTGAAATATAGTGTGATGAAACACAGCAGCCATTAAAATGATGTGTGGGAGCCATGAGCTTCGGTGTAACTAGTCAGCTGGAGGCTAAACAATCTCTCCCTCATTCATCCTTTTTCCTGTGTTGTCATTTTACCTCAGAATATATGTTCCTTTAGTATAAGGGATTCACCTTTATTTGTATTTTAGGGTGCCTTGTATGTTTGTGCCTCTCTGTGAATAATATTAATAAGTGATAGGGCATTTCCCTGAATAAGAGAACAAGCTCAAGTGAGGGCTGTGATTGGTACCCTGATATACATGATACAGGAGCTGAAGTGTTCTGAAATTGGACCTGGTTTTTTGAAAAATTTTTGCCTGCACTTTTTTTTTTTAATGACAAATGCCTTGTAGACTTAATGAACATTTTCACAAGAAAATTTCCTTTTCCATCAACATTTGACCATTTTGTTTAGAAAGAAAGAAAGAAAGAAAGAAAGAAAGAAAGAAAGAGCCCCAAATCCTACAAACCAGGCAATTTTCTGGTTTTAATTCTTTTAAAAAACCAAGAACAATTCTTTTGGGAAGCAGGTATTCAATTGCCAAAACAGAGAAAAGATTTTGAGTTTGCACATTTCAACAAAAATCCCTTCCCAAAAATGCTGAAGACAATCAGTTGTGGCTTTTATTGTTTCCTTTGGAATTTTTCATGGGAAACAAAATACATTTTCTGACAAGCTCTCTAGAACCCAACACACCAGGGCCCTGATCTTTGTTATTACCTCCAGGCATGACTGTAACAAAAAGAAATAATAAGAACAATTTTATTATCCTTCTATTAGCTAGTATTTATGTATCAAAGTGGGATGTGCAATCCTTTATATTTTATTTTCTACTGAGCTTATTCATTTCTCGTATTGGTGCCAAAAGAGATTTTTATGTATCTAAGTGAATAAAAAAGAAAAAAAATTCTGTGAATGATTTAACAAACAAAGAAATTGTCTGTTTGCTTCTCTCTCTGCCAGCTTGCTAGCAACGGAACAGGAATCACAAATAAGCACGAGCAGCAGGTAAAATATTTATTGTTAATATGGCCGTAATTGAGATCCAAAAGCAAAAACATTGAAGAAGAAGGTCTTTCTCTACAATGGCGTGTTGTCCAATCACAAAAAATAGTAACTGTATGTTGATAGCCCATGGATGTCTCTTCACCTTTACAATGCTCAGAAGCTGAGAATCAGAGGGTGGCCTTACTTGAAGAGCTACAGTTCAGCAGCAAACAGAAAAGAACTAATCTGGAAGAAGCAGGTAGCCTTTTAGACACAGAGGACCAAATTCCTTTCCCTCTTCTTCCCACGCAATTGAATCCCATGGAGTTATACCAGGGATGGACTGATTTCTTAAATCTAAAATAGCAGAAACCTCTCCCCACCCCTGGAATTAAAGCAAGATTCTTTTGGAACGGGATCACTTGTGTGGTATTAAAGTCAGCCCCAGTGAGGAGAGGTGCCAGAGACAGATGCTGGCCCCAGACTGCTAGTTTATTTGCTGCTGTGTGAAAAATGGGACCAAATTCTGCAGCACTTATTAAGGCAAAACTCCACCTGAAATCAAGGAGTAAAGACTTCATGAATTCATCCACAGAGTGCAATTCACTACTGTGTGGAGGGTGAGCACATGCCTGTACATCCCTTATTCTCTCTCAAGATGTCAGTGGTACCTGTGCCTCATGATGCGCCTCTGCATTGGATTGAATTCCATCCTAAGAGAATAAACCGAGAACTGGAGAAAAAATCAGCTCTTTTTCTGTGTGCTAATCCCAAATATTGTAGGCTCAGATACCTCCTCATCTAAAAGAACATAGTTATTTGGGAAAAATCCAATTTCCCTTGTTTGTGTTTGATGAAAAACTCTGAAGACTTAACAGAGCATGATTTTTTTTTTTTAAGAAGAAAAATAGCCCTGGATGAAGTTCCTTCTTATTTTCTTTTCTGAAGGAGCATTTTGTCATTCTAGGCAACAATTAACTGGAGTTGTCCAAGTTCCCCTGTGATTGATAGTGTCGCCATAGATGTTGCTAGTCAAAACCTGTTTTCTCCCTTTTTCTTCCTCCAGAACTTGAATAGGCAGTTTGCCAAGATATAAAATTCCCCTGAGTGCAATATGATAGGTCATCTGTACAAGTCACGCTGTCATTCTGAACATCACGTCTTATCAGATTAAAAAGTAGGGACAAGTTTCACCGGATAGGTCGCATGCCTAACTAAACAAAGCAAACTACCTGGCTGGTTCCGAGAAAATGAACATATTGGGGACGGTGTCTGCTGGCAAAAAGCTATCAAATCACGCTGTACTGGGAAAAAGAGCAGTCTCAGTGACGTAGATGATATCTGGAGTAGAACAGGGGAAGCGTATTTTGCCGCTCTAAGTTAAACTAACTTGGACATGCTGGAGGATATTGCCAGAGTGCTATTTGAAAGCTGGAAAAGTAGATATTGAGTTAGAAAACATTTCAGGCAATTCCATCCAAAGGGTCTGCTTTATCTGTGGGGCATGGGCTTTTGCAATATGTGCTTCTCTGCAGTGATCACTCTTATCCTAGATAGGTATCATCCATTGGCTGAAAGAAAACTATTTGCTTTCCACCGCAATCTGCAAGAACATATAAATCAATTAACCTGTTCCCCAAGATTTGCAGAAATGCTCTCTTGGACAGAGGAGCTGGAAACAATGTCATTCTAAGCATTAGTTATATACTTCTTAGGGAAAGTCATTCATCCCCGTCAGCTCTGAGAACTGCTAACTTGTGTGTTGCTTCCCGTGGGCCTGGTGGGAAAGTTCCCTACCAGAGTCTAATGCAGAGGGCAATGCAATTACCTTTGACAAAAATTCAATATATGTTGGCCTTACAGATATATTTTCTCCAGTTGTGAAAGCAGAAGGGTTGCTATGAAAATTAACTCCCTAATAAAAATAATTAGTACACAAAAGGACTACCACCAGAAAAACACATCCTTCCCATAAGTGAGTTAAAGTATTTACATCATCAGAAATAAATGATTGGAATATATCATTTGCAGTCCAAGCCCTGGGATCAAACTGGAAAACTCCCATTGTGTTTGTGGATGCCCTGAATTCTTTTCTCTGGCCTTTATAAAATAGGCTTGGAAAAATCTGATTTTTATTGGTAAATGTTGGTAAACACCATGCACACATAAAATGATGCAATAATATTTCTGTTGATGATAATTGAAATCTACAGACAGGCAAAGTAAGAAAAATGCTGCTTGAGAATTTATAAGAGTTTTATGTAAGGATATTTACTCTGTATATTATGACGTGATATGGACAATTGTTTTTTAATCGTCATAAAGATTTAACATCGAATCTCAACATTTACTGTTTACAGTTAAATAATTATTGTCTGCCCTTCCACAGTTTCCCACAACTGTAAAAATATGAATACCTAAAAATAGAAAAAAAGCCTAAAACCCCATAATCTTGCCTAACCTTGGAAATTTAAATAGACAAAAATTGAAAATAAACATCTATATTATCCACTGAAATAATAAAAAATACAAATAAAATTCTACCAATTCTCTTTTTAAAGTCAAGCAGCTAGACTTTGAAGCATGTGCACAGGTATTTCAGTAATAACAGACATCTTGGGTCACCTGGTCCATTTTTCTTGCATGACTACAATTCTCGTCAGATTGCCATCTCTCTCACCAGCCGAAGTTGGTCCAATAAAAGATACCACATCATCTATCTGATCCCTCTAATATCCGTGAACCAGCAGGGTTGCAACTCCACTCTATCCTACCACCATGTCCAATAAATCCTTGTTCTGGTTCCTGGCTTGATTCCCTCCAGAGGTTGTGGCTCCACATTTTCCCCTGCTAACGTGTTTAATTAAGGTGCCCCCGCCCCATACTATTCATCCTGAATTTGGACAATCCTAGTTTTCGATCATCATTTCTTGTTCCAGCCCCATTTATCACTGAGAAGAATCTTCTGCCTTCTTTATCATATTTGCATAGGTATTGTGATAAAGTCAGGCCAGATAGCTACCAGAGGGCGTGCCAGGGCAGGTATGTGAGCCCTGGGCTGTTAAAAGCTCTGATCCCTGTAGGTAAAGGGGAGATTGCTACAGGGCAATTAGAGGCATCTGGGACCAATTAAGGGTTTCTCCTGGCCTATAAAAAGAGGGTGCCCCTGCTAGAAGTGTGGAGAGACGGGACGAAATGAGACTGACAGAAGGTTTGAGGCTTCCCTGGGGTAGGGGAGAGAGAGCTTTTCCCCAGCTGGGAAGCAGAAAAGGGAAATGCAGGCCCAGCCTGCAGGGAGGATCTATAACCCTGGACTCTGGGTTAATTAAGTGGATTGGGACCACTAACCCTCTCTAAGGGCTAAATGGGGACTCCACTGTGCTCGATCCAAGGCTGCCCCTGGACACCTGGATGTCAGGGGAACCATTTGCTAATTGGCAGGCCACCCCTCCATCCCTGGAGTCCACCTTGCCGCAGTATTTATAGCCACTTTCCAGGTCTACTCTTTAAGTTTTCCTGTCTTTGTTTTTTCTAGGGCTATGTCTACACTGGCAAGTTAGCTCGAATTGAGGAGGCTTAATTCGAACTAACTAAAGCCAGGGCTACACTAGACTTTAGTTAGTTTGAATTAAGGGCTTCCTTAATTCGAACTAATAAATTCAAATAGGGCTTTAGAAGTAAGGCTTTAATTTGAACTAACTAGTTCGAATTAGCCAATGTGCCCATGTTAATTCGAACTAATTTCTTAGTTCGAACTAACCGGCCATTGAAATGAATGGAGATTACTTAGTTCGAACTAACTTTTTCTAGTTTGAATTAAACTAATTTGAACTAACTAAAATTAGTTCGAATTAGTTAGTTTGAACTAACTAATTCGAACTAATTTTAGCAAGTGTAGACATAGCCTAGGATAGTGGGGAAAGATACCTGAGGAAAATGAGTATTTTTGAATATGCTACCTGAGACTTCTTTTTATTATCTTTGCTACCTATGCACCTGGAGAAGAAGAGCTTTTCTTTGTAGATATGAAGCTATGAACACAATGGGCTTGAAAGCAGGAATAGATTTGATTATGGATTTGTTTCTCTTTTGGGATGGAGAGGAAGTAGTTCTGATGCACCATTCTTCCGCCAGTTACTAGCCATAACATGTTGCAAAGCGGTAGCTGTGTTAGTCTATTGCAGAAAAACAACAGAGTCCTGTGGCACTTTTAAAGACTAACAGATTTATTTATCGCATGAGGTCTCGTGGGAGAAGCGTCTGACGAAGTGGGATTTTCTCCCACGAAAGCTCATGCAATAAATATAGCCATAACATGTAATGTTTGAATTTATCCAGGGGAGTGAAACCTAGTAAGCTAATTTATCAGAATCACTTTGAAAACTTCAGCCTAAATAGATAAATCAAAGTAGCCAGGTCTCTGTCAACAAAACAATATAAAACAAAAAACCAGATCTGCAATATGAATTTTTATTCTTGTCTTTCTCATGAGGATGTTAGAATTCAGATGTCTTGTACAGCAGTATATTCTAGAAAAAACAGTGCAATGTGCCAGTTGGCTCTGTCAACATTTGTATTGTGACTGACAATGAACCCACTGCAACTTTTCCCTACAGTAAAACAGCTGTAAGATCTGCCCAGAGTGACACAAGTTCCAAACAGTTCTTACTAGCTTGGCCAAGTAGTCAGATCAGATAAAACTCCTGCAAGTGTGTGTTGCCTATCTAGCTATCTAATCTACCTAACTCTCTAATCTATCTATCTGTGTAAACCTGGTATCTGCAAGAGAACAGTCATCAGAGAGGACCACACGACTAAGATCTTGTCTGCACATACAGTGCTGCTGTGTGTAAAGATGCTGTATTCTGACAGGACAGAGCTCTCCCGTCACCATAAAAATATTACCCCTGCGAGCGGAGTAAACTGCATATGCAGGAGACGCTCTCTTGCCAACATAGTGCTGTGCACACGAGCATTTACGTCAATGTAACTTATGGCACTCAGGGGGTGGGATATTCACACCCCTGAGCAAGATCAATATTGCCCCCATGAGTGATAGTGTAGACATAACCTACGATACTCTGCTGACATTACTACAAGAAAGAATTAGGTTTGTCTCATGTGTGTAAGCTTGTTGCAAACAATTCTTGTTTCATGGATTAATTTCCTTTTGTGTCATTTCACGTTTTTTTGTTACCGGCTTTGTCATGGGGATGAGACAGAAGAATCTAAATCAGCTCCTATTTCTAATAGGTTATGGCACAGTGGGCTGAGTTCCCGTAGCGTATCTACTAAGTGACCAGCTAATTCTCTGTTTACAGCCTGTCAGATCTGCCTCTGGATGTCCACGTATGAAAGGGAACTGAAGCTACTGGAAAACCCATGCCCATACAGACTTGCTTTTCCCACATATGACTCCTATATGCCATTCTAGCTGAGCGATTAGAGCCATGGTCCCTAGTAATACCAAGCAAATCAAAAGGAGTTGATGAATTTTTTGTCTCCTTCTGCATATCTTACTCCTGTCTTATTCACCTGTGGGGAACTGGGCTAGCAGGTGTGTTGCCATTCACAATACAAATGTTCACAGAAGCAATGGCACATTACAGTGTTTTTGACAGACTATGCTGCTATATAAGACATCGGAATTCTGACACCTTTTTCATTAGAAAGACAAGAATGAAAATGCATGCCACAGATCCGTTCTTTCTGTTTTTTGGAAGAGATTTCATGAATGGGAAATGGATCCAATTTGTAACCCATTCCGGTCCTGATAAATGTGGGGCCTGATCCAAAAGCTCACTATATCATGTATAAACATTTTTCAGTGACTTCAGTAGACTTTGATTAAGCTTCTTGCTCTTTGTGTTTCTGCAGGGCAGCACAAAGCCTACAAACACCAAACATATTGGCAAAGACACAGGCTTTTTCTCTCTCCATTAAGCACCAGATCAAAAATCCCTTATAAAAAAAAATCTCTTGCAGTATGGGGGCTCAGATCTTTAGTTTTTAAAAAATGAAATCCAAGCTTCAAACAGCTAGTTAGAAACACAACCACTGAGTAGGTGCATCATAGGAAATTCCTTTATTTTAAATACAATGGAACAAAATGTGCCCTCAGCTAAAGATCTGCAATGGCAGGAGTGACTGTGTAGAAATGAGCACAATAAATCTGTGACGGATATGCAATATCCTGGACATACCTTACAGAATTAAGTTTAAGTATTTTTGTATTAAATTTGGTATTGTTGTGGGGTGATGTATGATTTCCCTAAAGGAGGGGATGTGACCAATATAAACCTTGGGAAGCATTATGAGCTTCAAAGGTCTATTTTAAACAATGTGCTAGGCAAGCAAAGTGAAGTGGTAGTTCAAGGACATTTTGGGGTGAGGGGAATGCAAATGATTATCTCTGGTTATGTAAAGAACCAGCCTTTTGATGCCTCAGTCTGAGGACGGGACCACTCTCTAGCCGATGACCTATATTCATGGTCTCTGCAGCTCAAAGGCCCAACTGTATGAAGGAGTACTCATGGGGTGTTTTTTCTGAGCTATAATATCTGTTACGATCTAGCGACCACAGTAAAAAACACTTTTGTGGGGTTTTGAAGGACTGACTCCTACCAGAGCTCTTCCTGGAGGTGGGCTGGGCGGGGGGAGGTCTCTGGCATGCTTATTAACAAGTATGTGGGTCCTTTCATTGTTTGAAGATGTTTTCTCTGTATTGTTGTCACCTTAGGAATAAATGTACTTGCTGAGGAAAAGCTACGTGATATCTTATAGATGTGGGCAATTATCATGTTGATAGCCCCTGACTCAAAAAGCAAAACAGGCCTGCTCAGGCAGTCTGAAACGTTGGAAAATTCATAATGTAGGCAGAAAACTGCAGCCTGGAAATACCCGCTAATGCCAGAGTAAAACTTGAGTCTTGATCCATGAGTGATGACACCTAAGAAGCTGGGATATAGACTGGGTGCTCTTGCTGGACCAGAGGTAGGAGAGGAATACAGTAGAATTTCCCAGAACTGTGACAAAGATCTATTAAGCAAATTGGTCAGGATGCAGTAATGATTATGTTTCTGATGCATTGTGTACTGCTGCAAACCTTTTACTGCAGAACAAAAATCGTAGTCTCCATATAATAAACCTTGTTATCTTGAGTCCCTTTCTGGCAAATAGGAATTAGTGCTGTAAAATGGCATGGAATTTAACATTCTTAGGAATCAACAGAAATTACAAATAATAAACATTAACATTAAGAACTGGACATTGAATGTTTTTAGAAGAAAGAAAGAAAATGGGATGAAATCCTCCCTGCTGAAGTTAATGGGAATTTTGCTATTGTTTTCAATAGAGCCAGGATTGACTTTATCCAGAGAAAGGAACCTGACAAACTCCATCATATCTAATAATGTGCCCCATGCAACAGTGTTCATTGATGACAATGATCAAGCTTCCATTGGCTTCAGTAAGTGGAGATTGGGCCTTATATTCTGTGGTTAAAATGATTTTAGAACAGTGGATAATCTCACATCCCATATGACTGCCAATATTAAGACAACAGCTACCGTGGCTCAGAATTTCCACGCTTGTCTGGATTTATGCACCCAAACCTTTGCATTATTTCAATACATATTTTGCTTATGTAATAAAAAGTGTTCTGCTTAGTGCAGACTGGCTCCTTGGCCTTTCCCTTCCGAGATAAATCTCATCACTAACATCAGACTGCATTAAATTCCTCGCCTTACTAATGGTAAGGGCGGCTTCAGCACTAAACCCCAATAATCCAGTGTTGTGTTTTCATAACAGTACCTATGATTCAACATGGGCACAGCTTGTGCTAGAAGTAAGCAATGGGGGATCATTTTCTTATTCTGAAATCCTTTTATTTTAAGATTTATTTGGTTGATAAAACCAGTTTTAACTACATTTTTGTTCCATATTTTCCTATCAATAGCAGGAGCATGGTTAGGGGCTTTATACCCTCATCGTGATAAGATAAATCCCTCCCCCCCCCCATCTCCCCGAACATCTTCCACCATTAAAAGAAATCTCCTAGGCAACCATTCTAGCTTAAGCTCCTGTTGCATAACAATACAAGATGGGACAAATTCAAAAGTGATGCAGGAGGGCGTATTATTGAAATGCCATTAATTGGGTGCACAAGAATAGAAGGTGGGCTAATTTGGAGTAATGTATACTTTGAGAGGATGAGGAAGGAGAAAGCTCGGAGAGGAAAGATGGTCTTGGAATCAAGGCATTGGGTTGATGCTCAGGAAATCCAGATTCTCTTCAAATGCTCTGTGTGACCTCAGGCAAACAGTCAGGCAGCTAAATACCACTGAGGATCTGGGCCTTCATTCAGGACCACTAAGATAAATCTGAGGCTCTGGTATATTGTGCTCACTGAGGTCCCACCTGTTCCCATTTCACTTTATTCACAGAGGTGCTGCAGATCCTTTCTGGGACAGGGGAAGGAAGGGTTTCCTGTGCTCAGTGTTCCAGCACAATTGTCCTTCCTTCCCTCATTTCATCAGTCCTGCCTTCCCTATTTGTGCCTCAGTTCCCCATATGTATAATGTGAATAACAGTACTCCCTTTCTCCCACTCTTGGTCCCTGGCATGAAAAGCCAACCAGATAAAAAGTCTGTTACTATGAGTATGTACAGGGCCAGTATGTTGGGGTTTATAGGCATGAGTGTCATACAAATAATAAACATTTAGACTCACCTTGGACTAGTAACTTTAGGATTAAAAGTCCTGACAAAGAGTAAGTGACCCACATAATACCAAAAGACCACATAGTCCAATTAGATTTTAAGCAGAATTTCCCATTGGAAATCAGCGAGGACTTCTGCTTAAAAAACAATGTCCTGGAATGGCCCACATTATATAAAAATATGCCTAAATTTAACAGTGTTCAAATAAATCATTGCTCTGGCCTTCCTCTTGCGTATACAGAATTCTATTGAGACCATTAACACTTCTGTCTTAGGCCATGTTTTAGCTGTCAGATGTGGGTGACTTTTAGTCCTTACCAACATGGTCCAGATTTTAACCAGCAACCTGGAAGTGAAAGGAGCCATATTCCATTAACAATCGCCTCCTGTGGCTTATTTTGTTAATAAACTTCACATCTTACATAAGATATTCCATTAACTATGCAGGACTGTTACTTAGAAAGTCCTTCATGACTGAAGGTGATTCAGCTATTCCCTACTGGAGTGGATCTGTTCAGGTGCCTAAGAAGTGTGTCTAATGGCTAGAGCTGGGGCAAGGAGAAAGGACCTCTGGATTCTATTCTTAGATGTGTGGCTGACTTCTCCCGAGAAATGTGGCAGTTGTTAAATGCCTTTGCTACTCACTTTATCCACCACAGGGTTGCTGTTGGAATATAACTAGTTTTTCAATTGAATTGTTGTACTTGTAAGGAACTTTGTAAGTGTAAATGGATTATTCTCATTCTTATTGTCACTAAATCATAGAATCGTAGGACTGAAAGGGACCTTGAATTGTCTTCTGGTCCAGTTCTCTGCACTCAGTGCAGGGCTAAGCATTATCTAGATCATCCCGGACAGGTGTCTGTCCAACCTGCTCTTAAAAACCTCCAAAGACAGAGATTCCACCATCTCCCAAGGCAATTTATTCCAATGCTGAACTACCTTGACAGTTAGGAAGTTTTTCTTAAGGTCTAACCTAAACTGCCCTTGCTGCAATTTAAGCCCATTGCTTCTTGTCCTATCCTCAGAGGTTGATAAGAACAATTTCTCTTCCTCCTTCTTAGGAGAACCTTTTATGTACTTGAAAACTCTTATCATGTCCCCCTCAGTCGTCTCTTCTCCAGACTAAACAAACCCAATTTTGTCACTCTTTGCGCATGTTTTCTAAACTTCTGCTCTTCTCTGGACTTTCTCCAGTTTGTCCACATCATTCCTGAAATGTAGCACCCAGAACTGGACACAATATTCAAATTGAGTCCTAACAATCATGGAGTAGAGCAGTGACTTTGTTCTGCCCGAAAACCACATACGCTGCATCAGCTTTATACGATTTGCACTTTGAAATTGTGGAGGGATTAGTGATCTCTTTTTATGAGTTTAAAATGTTCAGTTTGTCTCAATATATACATGTATATGTATATGTGTGTATGTGTATTCATATATATAAAACAAATTAGGGGTGTGTGTGTGTGTGTGTGTATACATACACACCCCCGTAATATAGACTGTGGCATACGCAATAAAAAAATTTCAATGTACCCTCATGACCTACAAGCATTCTGCTGGGAAAATGTGCAACACTGTCAGGAATTTAGATTGACTGTAAAAAAGCAATCCTTTCATTAATGTTCCCCTCCTCGTTAAATGTGGAGCTTGCTCGTAAATATTCACTAGATGAAAAAATGTGAAATGGTTAAAAGTTAATACTAAACAATTATACTGACTTGAATTTTTCGAAAGATTTACCCAACCCTCACTTTTACTATCCTCAGATGAAGTGAGCCGTCTCTTTGACCAGGATGTAAGTAGGAGTCTGCAGTTAGGCCTATTCATCACGAATAGTTTTGAATAGAGCTGATCAGGAATTTTTCAGTGGAATGGTTTCTCAGGTTTAGGAAGGAATTTCTGGTCCGAGGGCAAGCTTAACCATGCCGTAATATCTGGTGGCTGTGTATAACTCAGATTCAAGTTGCTATTCTGCTTGATTCAGAGCAGTGGCTTGAAGCTGGGTATCCCACATGAGTGTCCTAACCACTATGCTATTGGTTATTCTGCAATCTGTCGGATTTTTTGTGAACATTTTTTAAAGGTCTTGGTTTTATTCCAGTGCAGAATGAAATTTATTCCCTCGGGAGGTGTTTTTGGGTGAAATGTAATTCTCACTCAGTCTGAGTGAGGGAGCCAGAGGTGAAGGTTCTCTGGCTGGCTGGCTGAGGGAGCCAGCATCTTGGACAGCTCACTGGGCCCACACTGGGAACTGACCAGGAGCCCGGAGGTCTTGGCAGAGCAGATGGCAGTGGAGGTCTGGAGAGCGGTCGGTCCAGAGGCGAGGGGCTGGCGTGGGACAGGTGGGTGTGGAGGTCCAGTGGGCTACAACAGGATCTGCTGTAGGAGTGGCCACGGTGAAGGCACACACAAGATAGGGGGTTGTGAGGAAAGAGGCTCAGGGAAGTAGACTGTATCTAGAACTGGAGGAAGACAGATACTAGTGCTAAGCTCACAGCATATAGCATCCCTGGGCTGAGGCCTGGAGAAGAAGACAGGCCCAGATCCCTCCCTGCTCCCCCAGAGTGCCAGGAACGGCACTGAACTTGCCAGCCTGCGGTATTAGAGAGAGGCCGGATACGGCGAGTGGTACTCTTCCATGGAAGGGGGGCTGAAAGCACTAAGGTATCCAGCCAGAGGGCTGGGTAGCCTGTGGGACTTGGCTGGGAGACTGAGGGTGCATGAACAATGGATGGGGACCACTTGAGCCTAATTCCCCAAAACATCATCACCAGGGGTGCCCGTCTGGTGGAGGAGCATGTGCCCCGTCACAGTCAATAATGGACCTATCCCCCATGATTTATTTAATTCTGTTTTAAACTAAGTTGTACTTTTGGCCTTCACAACATCCACTGGCAATGAGTTCCACAGGTTGATTGTGAGTAGTGTGAAGAAATACTTCCTTTTGTTCGTTTTAACTCTGTCTGCTTGATCATTCTGTTCTTTACTCTAGTTTCATTAAATTTGGCTGCTAATAAATAATGAGTCCTGTATAATGAAACAAAAAGACATACGTGATCTACCCCTACAGACAATTGGCCCCAATCCAGAAAAGCACATAGCCAGTGTTTAATCATAAATGTGTCAGTTGTCTCACTTACTTCTACCCGGCTTGATAGAGCACCCAGTGAAGTCAATGAAAAGACACCGAGTGGGCATTGGATCAAGGCAATGGGACTACTCTTTTAATTCAATTTAAGCACAGGCTTACATGCATGGGTTGATCAGGGATTTAGGGATAATCCGCTGGGGAGGCCCTGCAAAGAGCTAGTTTCTGGCTAGCTAAATGTGACTGTGCTGGGATTTGCCAGAGTAAATCAGAGCATTGCTTCCTCCAACTCTGTGCCAATAGCTAAGGAAAGCACGTTTCCATTCAGATTCAGCTAGATCCTCAAACTTTAAGGAGCTGGGCCCCAGTCAGTGTTGCCTATAGCAGGAAGAATTACTAACTGACTTCTGTGATGATCAGATAATGCCATGAGGAACACGAGTTGATTAAACCTGGGTTAGGCCCTGATTAAGTCAATGGAACCAGGTTCAGGCCTTTACTGTTGCAAATGTAATTATTGACTACAGTGCCTTCTGCCTTGTGATGGCCATGAGGTCCTCAAAGCACTTCATACAGATTGAGCAAGGCAAGCATATTACACGAGTAGCCATTGGATCAAGGTACAAAGTTTGGGCACAAACTGCACCGAATCTTCAGTTTAGAGCTTCTCTTTTGGACCCATCTCTCAACATAACTTTACAGCTAGGTAAACCGAGGCAGGGGAGGGTGAGTGACTTGCCCAAGGAAATATAGTCAGTGGCAGCACCTGAATATAACTCTGGTGTTCCAAATCCCCAACTCTGTAACTGGCAGACAGCACCAGATAGTAGTGACCCATGAAAAGGATTGTGACAATAATTTTTCTTTGGCAAAGGGCTTTCTTCTCCCCCATCACGGTAAACCGGGTGTTAACTCCATTGAAGTTAATGGAGCTTCACTGGTGTGAAACTTGTGTGAGGGGAAAATCAGCCCAAGTGTATCAGGTGATGTGTGCGCCCGGGCGAGGGAGCTGGCAAGAAATAATTCTGGGCAAGCTGGTGATATACAGAGAAATCCCCACCTAATTAATTCAGTCCTAGACAATGCTGCAGTGCTGAGCTAGGCAGCTATTTCATGGAGTCCACTGCCAGGCTTGCTCACTACATGTGCTTCTCAATTTACAAACAACTTTCTCAGCTCCTCTCCTTGCCTCGAGCTAAAAAAAATAATCTGTGTACTAATGTAACTATAGGACATGTTTGTGCAGCAGGCTGGAACCAGTGCAGCAAGCTATAAATGAAGCCACAATTCAGCGTGCAGGAAGCACTGTGCTTCTGCAGGAGGCGGAGACCACTCGGTTTTCCTTCTGCCGGACTGCTGTCAGGCTCAGTAAAGTAAATTCATATGTGGGGAAAGAGTTGTCTTAAATGTGGTGTTAATTTTATTTCCCCTATTCTCCTGATTTCACCTGACCGGTTCGATTGTGAAGATTCATTTCTTTTTAACTATGGGAGATAATTTTGTGCCGGTGACTGGAGGCTTCCTCTGCCTGCAGAGTAGGCATTCACCATGATACCTGGCAGGGTGCCAGCTGTTTCTCCCAGGCCAGCTCAGTCCTTGGCCTCTCTGCAAAGGCTATGTACATGGTTCCAGGGAGAGACAGAATATTATTCACAGTGGTCACATTCTTGTCATGTAACATACGCCACCAAACAGAGCCGTGAGGAGGGAAGGACTCAGCAGGGCAGGAGAGCCAGACGCAAGGAGCTTTCTGCCCCAGTACAAACCCCCTGAGCTGTCTGCTCCCTCGTGCTATATGGATTAACGTTTGCAGTGCTGCTGAAGCCATGCTGGTCCCAAGAGATTAGAAGGTCATGGTGGGCGAGGCAATCTCTTTCTATTGGCAACATCTTTCTCTTTCTGTTGGTGAAAGAGATGGATCGGGGCTGAAGAAGAGCTCTGTGACACTTGAAAGCTTGTCTCTCACATCAACAGAAGGTGGTCCCGTAAAAACTATTACCTCCCTGCCTTGTTTCCCTCATCTAGATTAATGATCTTGGCATGCTTCTGCAATGCTAACTAAGAGTCTCAGCTCCTGACAGACTATTTCATGGGAGCAAACCCCACCCTGTCAGCATCTGTTGAACCTTTCAGGAGGCTGTAGGCCTATTGCTGATGACTCATTGCAACAGAGTGAAGCTTGCTCTCAATAAGAGACATGGGCATGTCCCTCTGGGAAGTGAGGGTGTCGACTGCGTAGTGTCCAGGGACAGAGGGAAGGGTTGTGAACAAACTCAAGCTCTACGAAACAACTGGTTTCACTCCTGTGCACCTATAGAGTGGTTGGTGTCTGTAAGAGCATGTGCCTTTTCTGCTCTGTTCCAACACATTCACCAGTTAATACCCACAACAGTGAGTTAAGTTTCATCACCCCCATTTTGCAGACCAATCTCCCAGAGAAGCGAAGTGACCTAAACCCCTCTGAGCTGATGAATCAGGGGCAGAATGAGATAGGTTAGGAACCCCAAATTAAACCTCTCCTTCTTTCAGGTCTCTTCTTTCTAGTTTATTTGGAGGTCCAAGGAAAAGAGCCATTTAAAAATAGGATCCTGAGTCCTGCACAGCTGCTTTTTGCAGCTTCTCTGTTTGTGAAAAGAGTGGGGGCAGAATGGTGTAAATCTGCAGCTCTGGGGAAGTCAGTGGTTCTAGACTAACACCAGCTGAGGATCTGGTCCCGATACTCCTTAGCGTGCTTTTTCTTCTCTCCTGTCTCTTGTAAACAAGGAAAAATCCTTCCATATGAGCATTTGGAGGCCTAATGCATGTCCTATTGTAGGCTTGGGTGCCTTCTGTGCCCCCCCCCCAATCCGTACACAAATAGGCACCTGAATTATATCCTATTAGGAACATGCTCATATCTTAGTACTCCTTGACTGAACCCTGCCATATGTTTTCGGTGACACATTGCTCCTGCACTTGGAAAAGTCTGAATTTTTTGGCAGCTCGCTGGCCTGACTTTTGGCAGCTCCTTTAGGTGTGGTTGTTCCCTTTCCTAATGGGCAAATAAGAGTGAGCTTGTAAGCTTCTTTGGCAGAGGCTAGTGCCTCCAGTGAGCAGCTACAGCATGTAGTTGCTTTTAGCCTGCAGCCCCTAAGGGCGGCTCACAGAATGTCCTTGGAAAAAAGAATATTTGCCGGAAAAAAGTCAGTTTCAATACAGTGCAAATTAGAGATAGTAAATGAGTGCACAGTTGGATACACAGACACAATTACATCCTGAAACATCCTCTCCTCTATATCTCTATATCCTTCAGCTCTCTTGCAATTCGGGGCATATACTGATGGGTCCATTTATTACAGGTATTATACAGATCTTTCTCGTCTCTAGCATGTTCTTTAGGAAGTAATTTCAAGGTCCTATTCTGAGATACTTTTCTGTTCATTTCTGGTTTGAGGCAGAACGTGCTCTTTGTACATTGTGTGGCCTGGTGTGTCTAATCCCATGTCAAGGGTAAAAGGTCTGTAACCTGACAAACCAGATTACTTCACTAAACAACTTCGTAATTTGTAAAGTCCCTTTTCAAGGTAGGACTTTCCTTTAACTTTTGTACATCCATTTCAGTCTATAAAATGGGTTAAAATATTTACCCTCATCCCAGGACTGGTTAATTACTGAATATTTCCCAAGTGGGATGGAGGAATGTCAAGAGAAGTTTATTTCTGGGACGCACCCCCAGGAGCAATCAGGCATTTCTCATTGCCCCTAGAAAACATTCTATTTCAGGAATAGTTGTGATTTAACAAATATCAGGGTTTAGCAAGGAAAACTGTCACGACTGTCCTGTCTTTAGAGACCACTTCTCTGGTCCAAGTTACATATTGGGGAGTGAGGAAGGGAATGAACTACTTTGAAAGTTCATTAAAATTCATATGAGGTACTGGTCCACAGCTGTTTCAGACCTAGATTTCTATATGGTCCTCTGGGTAAGTAAATGGGTTAGTTTGACTTTCAGTGAGTATAGCGTACAGCACACCTCCATAGAGGAGTAAAAGCTGACTTTCAGTGAGGTAGTTTGAAAAGCTTATTTATATTCAGGAATTATTTGTCAGTCGCTTTTATTTCAGAACCGTAGGTTGTGTTTACATTAGAGAGAGAAAAACACCTGGATGTGCACTCAGATGTTTTGTACGTCCACAGGATTTGTATGTCCGCAGGATGTGTCTCTCTTGCAGGTGTTTTGTAAAGAGATCAATGGCGTCTATCACCTGTCAGACCCATCCCTCAGATGGTGGATGCACTGGAGGTCATCTCACTAAAACTTCCTTCCTGCTGCTGCTTTCTTCACAGCTAAAAAAAGTCCCAGTAATTTTTCCATAGGCCTACTTCTTCCTCGGTGTAACGGTGGAACCCTGGAACCTTCCATGAAGTTACACCAGGGGTGAATTTGTCCTAGTGTGATATTTTCAATTTCAGTGTCAACAATGTTATCTGTTCCCCTTTCCAGTCATTTCAGAGAAAAGTTCCCAGGAAGATGTTTTCCTCTCTAGCAGTTTAATTTCCCAACCAATTTTCTTTCTGTTCACCAGCGCTGCCAATAGATAGGGTTTATTCACTCCTAGTCCTCATCTATAAAAACACATTCTTTATTTTCTTTTAAAGTGAAACATTTTGAAATGGAGGCGGCATCGGCAGCTTCTCTTCTCTGAAGGTCGTTGTGCTGTGATGAATGAAGGGCTATGGGCAACGGGCCGCAGGGAGGTGTGCGCCTACCAGAATAAATACATCTTTTGTAAATCATCCCCATCAAGACATTAAACCTAAGCACAGTTGCTCTCATTCCCAAAGGAACTTTGAGTACTGATGGATCTTGTTTTTCTTTCTCCATAGGATCCACGTTTCCCACACAACTCCAAAAAAATGCAATCACCCCTCTCTTTCTTCTGTCACCCTGACACCTCTATGCTTCACATGTTATCTGTCAGTCTTGGTTTTTGACATGGAATCTGATTAATTTAAAAAGATAGGTGGCATGTGAACTTTTCATGTCCAGTTAAGGGGGACAGTTTACACTCTGTGCTAACACTAGCTGAAACTTTTTCAAACTTCAGAGAGTTTAGATGAGCCTTTTCCTGTGGGAACGGCCTACAAACTGACCCATCCTGAAGGGGATATAGCAAGTGCGACAAGGGGGGAGTGTACACATAGGAGACGCTATAAACCAAATGGTCTGACTATCTGTGTTATTTAACACAGATAACAGTTTGAGCTCATGTTTCTTTGAATGTGAATGGGGACTATTAAAAAAGGATGCTATGTACCAAATTTAGCTTGACTGTGTTTGCGTATGGCACGTAGCAAAAATGAGACTGAGAGTAAGTGTATGTAGGCTCATACTCTGAATGGGGTCACATAGAGAAGGAATCTCATGTGCACTGTTTTTCCACCCCGACCAGAAAATTTGATTCAGTTGCCTTCACCTGTCGCATGTGCGGAACAGAGAACCAAACCAAAAAGAGAAGAAAAAATAAATGCATGGAAGGTGTGACTGAGTCTTAAAAAACCAGATAGCCAGTAACCTGCAGAGAGAGTGGTTTTTTACTGGCTGCCTGCCAACTCATGTCAGTACAACACAACGGATTGAGCCTAGTAGGAGATCCTATGGCTGCTGGCGGTGGCGAGCAGCAGTTCTGGAAGGTGAGCCAAAAGGGTGCCTTCTAGTCAAAGTGATAGGTGCTGTGCTTAAATAGCGTCAGCTGGTAGTTGCTCTGTACTGAAAGGGGCTGGGTGTACACAATTCCCGTCTCGGTCCACACAATGCAAGAATAATGCTTCTGAAATATACACAGTACAGTGCAATAGCTGTGCTTGCCCATTATTGTATATTATCTGTATTGTATTAGCCCTTGGGGGATCACAATCAGGGACTGAGGATTAAGTATGCTAGGGGCTGTACAAACGCTTAACAAAAATATGGCCCCTGTCCCTCAGAGTTTATAACTGAAGTAGAAAATAAAAGGCAATGGGAGGATAAAGAGAGATGGGAGCGTCTAAGGAAACAATAGTCAGTATGGCGAGTAACAGTCATAGGAATGAAACCATTAATAGTGGAATGGTGGAAACGAAACCATTTATAATCATCCACAGCGGAAGGAACTTTCTTATTATTTTGTTACTGTTTTATTACTTTAAATCATTACCCTGCAAGTGGCCACGATGTAGTAAGGTGCTGCTAAACCAGATTAATGGTAACCTCAAGTAGTGTTTTGGCAGCATTTGGACATGATTGGCCAGATGTCAAGAGTTTAGCACCTAGCATTCAGTCAGCATGCTGAGTGCGTTTCACAATTTGCCCCTTAATTGGGTACTTGAAGAAGAGCTGAGCTTTTTAAAAAAGTTTGCCACACAACTGTAAAGCATTGTCGAATTTTTTAAAAATATAGGCTGCTATAATATTTTTCCCCTAATCCAATATTCTAGGGATTTTGTAAAATGCAGGCAGACTCTTAATTCCACCACTTGCTAAAAAGAACCGCTTTGGCCCTTTTTTATTTGTTTGTTTTTTGTTTAAATTGATTCAACTTATCTGCCAGCGGATTGTTTTTCAAAGCAAGCTGCAGAGCTATGCACCAAGCAGTAATCTCTGAAATAAGTGCAGAAATACAAAGAATTATAATCCAGGATTCTGAGTACACGTGCTTCTTCAGATGTAAGTATTTCATATTGGAAACTTCAGCTCAGGTTTAGGGGAACTCACTGATGTAAATCCAAACCCATCTGTCACTGCCTATGTCAGCTAAGGGGATTGAGCCAGTGTTCTTCTTTTTCTTCTTCTTCAGAAGGCACAAGACTATGTTCTCCAAAACACGCAGTGTAAACACATGCTTATAATGTTTTCCCATAAATCATACTACAATTAAACATGGATGGGAATCAGGGGACGATTTTATAGCTGTCCCAGAGATGTTGTAAAGCAGTTTATATTCTGAAGGCGGAACTCGGAAGTATTTAGTACACTGAAGTTTGTGAATATAGGCGTTGCCATCCTTATTCAGACCAACAGTCCAGGCAAGCTGGTATTCTAGTCCACAGGGGGCAGCTTGTGATGGGTTTGCTGCTTAGCAGCAGCATGATGGTACTATGCTCCTTGTAGGGAGGGCACTAGCTTCCTAGAAGATTGGAAATACTGCAGACCCAGTTTCTAGACCTCCCTATCAATGATGAGTGAAGGATAATCAAGTCATCTTGAGAACACGCTGAGAAGAAAAACTGTCAACAAGGAAAGGCTGATGGAAAGGAGCTAAGTGTGATGTGAAAAGAAACCCCAGAAGATGGTCACATTTTGCATTCAGTTGCCATCAACAAATGGTTTGTAGAGGATGAATAACTGTTACAAGCATGTTTCAGACTTGAGGAATATGTATTGTAGCCGGCCATAAGCCCAGCAGTCAAGGATGTGGTAGATGGTTGTAAATAACCTAGCAACCTGCTAGACTCTATAGCAATCAGTAACATTCGATTAACCATTTACTAAAAAAGCCATTAGTTATTTATAAATGGAACTGCGATATAAAGTACGAGTAAAAAAATAAGAGCAACATGATTAAAACTAAGCAAACAAAGCACATGTTCCAGTCCAATCCATATCCATAAAGTTGATACTGCGCTAACCTTTGAAATCAGCTCAGTAGTGGGCTAAGGAAGTGAAGACATGTTCCTTCCTCCCTGCAGTTTTTAAATTCTTATTAATAAAACATGGATCTGTTTGCGTCTTGGAGCAGGGACCATAATCCTACATGCCCTTGCCATCTATTATTTATGCAGGCATTTAACAGCTTTGGCATATTTTAACGGGAATGCCAGGCAGTTGTTTGCAGCCAAAATTAGCAACAAATATTTGCTATTCCAAGGAGTCTTTTTTAAAAGCTGGCTTCCTAATCTGCATAATGGCTGGGCATTGTGAGTTCTATGGAAAGAGGGGATGGATGCAGAGATAATATTGCATTAAGCATCACCTGCTTACTTCAATGATTTTAGCTTCTGCCTTTTATTTCCGAGTCAGTAACTCCATTTAAATCAGGGAACAAGTGCTATACATATTTTTTAAGCCACTAACTTAATTTGCATAAATACCAGAAAGCAGGCTGGAGGCAAAAAGATTAATCGTGTCTCTTCTTTAGCATCTCAGGGATTTTGCAGACTTTCCCTACCTGCTCTCATTTCCTGATCATTGAATTTTCCCATGGGTATTGGGTGAACGAATTTTGCCTCTCTCAGCTTGGAGCCAGGACTTCGGATATTGATGCATGTTTAGTCATGTTTAATGTTAGTTTTCCGAACAGAGGTTATAATCAATGGAGAATATTTCAGCCACACTTCTGAGAAATCTCCCCATGCAAAAACCATAAGCAGTGACAAGAGATGTTCACGCTTTTAAAAGAATATGATTAAAACCAAGGAGAGAGGCGTGCAGCTTCAAGATATGAGAAAGGCTTAGATATCAGCTGTTACAAGAGCTGACTTTGAAAACAATAGAACGTCCATAATTTGACCCTGTTGCACCAATTCAGTGTCTACAGTTTGATAGAGGAGGGTAAATTCTGTTGGGCATTTCTGGATTTATGGCTTGGTCCTGTACCATTCCATGGGACACAATTAAAAATAGGAGGAGGCAGTAAGCCTATAAGAGAAGGCAGAATCGCATTGTGATGTGGTGAAACTAATAAGTAGCAGTTTTAAAACAAACATAAAGTACATCTTCATACAATGCATGGTCAGTTTGTGGAACTCATTGGCAGGGGATGTTGTGAAGGCCAAAAGAGTTCAACAAAGAATTAGTCACGTTCATGAAGGATAGGTCTCTCAATGGCTATTAGCCAAGATGGTCAGGGATGCAGCCTCAAGTTCTGGGTTTCACTAAATCACTGACTTCCACAAGCTGAGACTGGATGACAGGAGATGGATCACTCCGTAGTTGCCCTGTTCAGTTCAGCCCTCTGAAGCACGGGCACCGGCCACTGTCGGAAGATAGGATACTGGGCTAGATGGACCATTGGTTGGACCCAGTGTGGCCATTCTTATGTTCCTACGTACTGAATTCTGGGAAATAACATGAAAGGACTCCATGCTTGTTAAACTCAATTGGCTCTTTATTAAGAGAACTATTTACAAAATGCTGCAACAGGAGCTAGCATTCCAACTGTGTGCATGCTGACTGCTTTCCTGATGCCTTCTCCAAACTCTTCCCTTCCGAAATCTGTGCTCCTCACTCCAGGTTCCACACAGCTTACTTCACTGTCAGTTCCAGTTATTAGCTTCTAAAGGCAAAACCTGTCTAGATCAGTCTGGAAAAGTTCCCACCTCTGAGTCATCAGAACCCACTCAATTCTTTCCCAGGGGCATCAACACTTGCTAATGGGATAGGCTCTTTCAGGTGTCAGTGTATTACAATAATTTACTCTAATCTGAAATAAATTTTAAAGAATATTTTCCAAACCCTATATGTTATTTCATGAATGTGAACTAACAAAGTGTGTACTGTTCCCTTTACTGCCCTGTTTTCTGGTACTTTGGTGTGGGTTAAGAACTTGAAAGTAGGTCACGCAGGACTCCAGAGCGCTAAAGAACAAATATTCCTCTGATGACCTGCTCAGTGGCCTACTTCTTGCACAGCCAAGTCATGAGAGACAGAACATTTCACATGGCACTAAACAAATGCCGGAGGCACTTCTAAGGGGAGATCCAGAGAGATACGAAAGGGAAAGTGGAAAGATGCAATTAATACTTTAAGAACTACTGACACTGAAGTGGAGAGCTAGCTGGCTATTTGTCTCAAGGAGAGGAACTGCCATTGTCATCTGCTGACAGGAGCAGCTTTATATGCCAACTAAATCTCCATAAGAGGAGGACCCCTTGGGCGTTGTTGAAGCATTGTCCACCAGCAAGGGTGTTTCTGGGGATGAAACACAGGATGTGGCAATAGTGTGTGTTTGGATCATGGCGCTACCAAATAGACTGGGGCAAATTCTCTGTGTGATTAACGCTATGGCACCATTTGCTAATCTGCTCACCGCGTTGCAGGAGTAGTTCCTGGAGCACTGAGAAGAGCTGCCGTGTGCTGCAAAGCACAAGCTCGTTTACTTTAGATCTGTATGTTCACAGACCAAATTCATCAATGACCTTGAAAAGCAAAGCAGAGAGAAATCACCGTTTCTTGCTTACTTCTTTTGTCTTCACAAAGTGGAATAGTTTGTGGGAAAGCTTTTGCTCATGCAAAAACATCCCTCCCCCCTCCCTGAGAAACACAGGGTCACAGAAACTGGGAGAGACCATGAGAGGTCATCGAGTCCAGTCCCCTGCACTCATGGCAGGACCAAGAACCATGCACAAAGACACATATTCACAGAATGCAAAACCAGCACAAATGATCCCTTCTGGCTTCTGAAAGCGCTGTGAAAAAATATCTCCAGCCTAGACAGAGTTGTGAGCAGTGTATACAATAACACACACACACACACCATCTCAGTAGAATATTACTAAGGTTGCAAAGTCCAGTACTCACAGTGAAGGAAATGCCAGAATTAATGTTCCCAGTGCAACTTCAATTCAACCTCCTTGTGCATCTGCATTATGATACAGTCTTTAATTACATGATCATGTCTCATTTTTTCCACAGGATGGAAAGTGCTCACTTAATGAGCAGCTATTCAATATTTTATTTCTCCCTGTTGAGTTGCCCCATGCCTTTTCTAGTGTTCACCATCCAAATCCTGTTCTAAAGACAGAATTATTAATTTCCTTATGGCCTTTTCTATGGCGGTCATCACGGTAAGATCTGAGGGCTTTACGAATATTATTACCCTAATTTTATAGATGGGGAATTGAGGCAGAAAGAGATGAAGGTCAAAAGTGGATGTTCAATTTGAGTCACCTATTGGCTGATTTTTCCAAAAGAGTTAGCATTCTATAGCACTTTATATGTTCGAAGCACAGATTCCGCTGACTTCATGTGCCAGCTGTCAGTTCCAGGAACTTCTGCAGGCCAGACCCCAGGGGCTCAAGTAAGGCTCTCAAAAAATGAGGAACACACAATTAGTGGCCACCTTTGAAAGGTTTGGTTGAACTGACTTGCCCAGCATCACAAAGATACACTGTGGCAGGAAGGGAAAGAATCCAGTTCTCTACAGAAGCCCTCAACTGCCTTAGCCATGAAACTGCCCTTTCTCTTCTTGCAATCTCCTTCCTCATTCACTGCATACTTTCCAATCGCTACAACAATTGAAACAGATGTCTTACAGACAACAGTTTCCTTCAGTACCCATTCTTGATTCACCCTTAGAGCGGATCTACGGTGTGCATTAAATGAAGTGGTGTCCTGTGAGAAAAAATAGTAAGTGATCGTGTAATTTAAGACTGTATTGACTCAAAACAATGTCTTATAATAGGAAGGAGCAGGCAGCCCTAGTAATACACTATTAGCCCACCTGTAATATAGGAAAAAACTCAAGATTCTTAGGCTATGTCTGCACTGGCAAGTTAGGTCGACTTAAGGAGGCGTAAGTCAACCTAACTTAGCCCCTGTCCACACCAGGCTTTCATCAGGTCGACTTAAGAAAATCCTTAAGTTGACCTAATGAAAGTTTAGCTCGACTTAGTAAGGCCTGCTGGTTAGGTCGACCTAACCCTCCTTAGGTCAACCTAACCCTCCTTTAGGTCAACCTAAGCACAGTGTGGACGCTTAGTCCACTTTATTAAGTCGACCTAAGGGCAGTTAGGTCGATTTAACAATGTGAACTAAGTCTACGTCCATGGACACCACTTCGTTAGATCAACTTAATAACGTCGACTTTAAGTCAACTTAAAGTTGACCTTATTAAGTCGACTTAACAAAGTTGACCTAACGTTTTCTAGTGTAGACATAGCCTTAGATATTTACACTGGTATTTGTCAAGATCCTGGTCTGAGTTGCATTGGTGTAAATCTGAAATAACTCCATTGATTACCATCTGTGTGACTGAAAACAGAATCTGGCTAAGTGTTACTTAATTATCTATTTGCAAACACAGCAGAGTAACGTTTTCTAGAGAAAGAATTAAAGTTATGCTTTCAAGGTCTAATTTAAAAAAACCAAACCAAACCATGAGTCACCCGGCCTACACCAAAGGTCATTGCAAAGTGCTTTTTGTTAGTCAACAGAAAGTAAATCACATACTACGCTCCTGTGGAGATTTTCTTTTCCTCAAATAGTCCCCCACACCGAAGGCCTGAGTTTCACATTACAGTACTAGACGTTTGAACGAAGGTACCTGCATCATAGGATCTAAATTTGTTTGTGAAAAAAGGAGAATTTTTTCCTGTGTTCTTAGCACCACGCCTGGTCACCAGAACAGAGTGAATCCAGTCAAACTTGAGCTATGTTTGTGCGCGGGCAGCAAGGGCATGTGATTCCCAGCTCAAGGAGACGTCCTGCACAAGCTGTTGTTGAGAGTTTGTGCCTACCGGGTCCAGGCAGGATTGCGCTCAGCATGGCTACCCCATGTCACTATTTACTACGGCCTGTGCCATCTGTGCTACTATTCTTAATGTGCTAGCTGGATGACGGTTAGCATGAGTAAGTCTTTGCGAGATGGGAATCTGAGCCCCAGCTGCAAGTCTAGACATACCCTGGGTGTCTACTCATCCATGTAACCTTGGGGTACCGTATTTTCCTGAATGCAAAGATCGATACATTTAGGAGGCGGAAGTGATATTTTCTACCATATGATGGGAATTTATGCCTGTTTCATGCATTGGTGAATGGACTGCAAAATGATCCATGGCTGCTGATCATAATTCAATGTTATTAAACAATTTCTCTAGGCTGCAATTTTTAACTTATTTGATTCATTGAACATGTCAGTTTGCAGAGTTGCTCCTGTTTCATTTTGGTGCCTCAATACATTGCTGTGAGAACCACAAAACCTTAGAAGGCTTTCATTTGTTGAGCATTTCTTCTCCATTAACTTCCATAGGTTTTGGATCTGCACTCCGACAGGGAATGAGTGAAACAATTGAAATTCAGTGCACCGATTTGGGATTCATAAACAAAGATCAAGTGATCAAACGCCACATCACACGCGCAATTTACTGTGGTTTCAGCTGTCACAGAAATGGACATAGGGAAATGGTAGGCGTCTCTGATTTTCTGTTTCTTTGTACTGTCCTTCATTTTTATGACCTGCACCTTTTAGACACTGCAAAAGCAAAGCTAGACATTGCCAGAGTCCATCCATTCTTGCTAATTCACCTTAGAGAAAAATCACCAGTGTTAGTTCTGCTTCCTTTCCCTGCATGTTGTCTGCTGAGTCAAGGCTCTGAATTGTCTCAATTTAGGATGAATTTTAAGAAGCCATTTAAGTCTTACTTGAGTAAGGAAAATTCAGCGGTTAATCTCCGCATATGCTTGCCATTGGGAGCATTCCTCTGACAATCTGGATCTCATTACAAATGGCAAGTTTCAAACCTTCTTAGAGAAATTGAAATTTAACAGCCTTTAAAATCCTCTTTCACAAGCCTCCTCAACTAGCTCTGCCTTGTCAGGAACAACCTCCAAGTCCCACTTTGGGGGTGGAGAAAGAGAGAGTATATTTATGTTGTTGTGTGTCAGAATCTTACAGGACATAAAATAATTTCACTGGCTAAAAGCACACTCTTCTTCTTCTTCTTCTTTATTAAATATTCATCACAGGCCATAGGGCTGGCAATGATGAGTCAGATCACCTAATTCATGCAGGTGACCTTTTCATTGAACTTATTTGTGTCCTGCCTACCCTGTCCTTCAAACTCGTATGGAAGCTGACCTCCTTTGGCAGGCGATTCCTTTGTTAATTAGAAAGTGCCATGCTTACCCTCTTGTTTAATGTTTATTAATGCTCCACTGCAGAAGGTTCTGTGATATGGAGCACTTGTGATTACAGTGTAATAAGGCTCTGCCTTCATTTCTTTTCCCTACAAATAACCTCATCATCTCTTATAATTCTTTTGAGAGTAGCAGCTGCTGCAAAGGTACAAGAGAAAGGGCAAGATTTTCCTCTGATTTAAAAGTAAACCTTGCTATGTAGTCTCTTACTGCAACATAAATACTTTTAGTTGTATTTTTTCTCTCACCATCATTTTGTTTAGTTCACTCCTTGTGATGACGGTAAGCTGCTTTTCTGCAGAACGAGGCCTTCTACCATGAGTCAGGGTAGTTTGAGATATAGAGAATCACAAATTAACCAGCAGCCAGCAAGAAAAAAAAAGTGTAGTCAAAGTGCTTGATCTTTTTCAAAGGATTAAATTTATTTGTAAAATATCACCCTCTCCTAAGAGATGCAGCTCTGTCCCTGCTTTTGATGTACAATGTGTCATCATTACTGTTTTGGTTAAACATGATCATGTTAATTGAAATCAAAAGCTAAATGGTTAGAGCCAGGTGTAAATAATGATTTTCTAGTTGCTTCATTGTGGGGGAACTAAGGGTTGTGAATTGAGCCAAAGAGAGGATTTTATTTTTGTCTTTTAAGTCTCTCTGAGATGTCATTGCAAATTTAGGTCACCAGCCTGAAAACATTTACTGGATTTGCAAAACAAAGATTTCGCTATTAAATGTTAGCGCATGGTTTCAGAAAGGCGGTCATCATTTTCTACTGAATGTGATAACACCTTCCTTTAAGGGTTCTGAGACACGCAGGGTGAAAATAAACAATTATAAAACCCAAAGCAACCCAATGCTCATATTTGGCCAGAACTCAATGGCACTCATACATCTCGAGCTCTGTCTGTGTAATTTAAATATTTCTATAGCCTATGTTATCGTTGTCTCCAAGTGCCTTGTCATCTTTGATGTATTTATCCTCACAACACCCCTGTGCTGTAGGGCAAGGCCATTGCTTCCGTTTTTCAGATGAGGAACAGAGAGACTAAGGGACATGCCCAGGGTTACACACGCCCCTGGTCTCCTAGCTCCTACCTGCTGGACCATTCTTCCTCACTGATTC
Organism: Pelusios castaneus; assembly: GCA_007922175.1. Taxonomy (NCBI): domain Eukaryota; kingdom Metazoa; phylum Chordata; order Testudines; family Pelomedusidae; genus Pelusios; species Pelusios castaneus. The sequence goes on along the minus strand of ML685932.1, from coordinate 1,450,686 downwards.
TGAAAACATGAATTTGGTGTGAGTTCTAAATTCTGCCAAATTATTTGTCCCATCCCTCTGAACAAAGGCCAGGAGACCAGATTGTGCTGGGCAAAGGAACAATTGGAAACTCTTCAGGCTGGTGAGAGCACTCCAAGTTAGAAGACCCCCAGATAGAGGAGAATCTGGTCAACAAAGTGAACATTGTTATGTAGAGGAGTTTCATGAAATACAGGACAAAATCACCCCATAGAAACAGTGACGATGTCCCTTATTTAGTTTGACACACACTTTTTACACACAAGAACTACATACATATATGCAACTTCTTTCTTGCTCCAAACTCACAGACTTTATAGGCTGCAATTTCCAAAAAAGGCTCTCACTTTCTCCTTTGATAATCCCTGCCGTAATATCAACTAGTGTTACGTGAACCACTGAAACGCTGGATGAGCATCTCAACTCATTTGGCTAATTTGATTTCATGCTTAGTCACTGAAACAGTGCCACACTTTTTGGTATCAACAGCCAGGTTGCCCCCAGAGCATAGATTCTTTGCAGAGCAGGGAAGGAATAGATAATAAGCCAGAAAATATAGTATTGCCTCTTTATAAATCCATGGTACTCCCACATCTAGAATACTGCCTGCAGATCTGGTTACCCCATCTCAATGGAATTGGGAAAGTTACAGAAAAGGTCAACAAAAATGATTAGGGGTGTGGCAAATCTTCCATATGAGGAGAGATTAATCAGACTGCGACTTTTCATTTTGGAAAAGACATGACTAAAGGGGAGATAGGACAGAGGTATATACAATCATGACTGATTTGGAGAAAGTAAATAAGGAAGTGTTGTTTATTTCTTCTGATAACACAAGCACTAGGGGCTCACCAAATAAAATTAATAGGCAGCAGGTTTAAAATGAACAAAAAGATGTATTTCCTCACATAACCCACAGTCAACCTGTGGAACTCTTTGACAGGGGATATTGTGAAGCTCAAGACTATAACAGGTGTTCAGAAAAGAATTAGTAAGTTTTTGGAGGATAGGTCCATCAATCGCTATTAGCATGCAAAGCCATGCTCTGAAGTGTCCCTAGCTTTTGTTTGCCTGAAGCTGAGAATGGGTGACAGGATGGCTCACTTGATGGCTACCTGTTCTACTTATTCCCCCTGAAGCACCTGGCATTGGCCACTGTGGGAAGACGGGATGCTGGGTTAGATGGGCCATTGTCCTGACCCAGTAGGGCTGTTCTGATGTTGAGCACTTTCAATATACAAGGGAAGAGTGGGGAAAGACTCTAACACTGTTCTGAGAGAGTTTTTCCCCCTTTGTAGGCAGTAAGCCCCTTCCGGACCACTTAAGATGGCTTTCTGCATCTGAGGACCAGCAGCATGTTGCCTCAGTTGGGGGATTTGACACATGGATAAAATCCCAAAGCCTGTTCCTGAGGATTTGCAGGTTTTTGTAAAGCTCAGATACACAAAACAGCTTCTCAGCCATAGCTATTGGATGGATCAGTGAAACTGCATTTACCTTTCCAGCAAACTGTGCTGGGTTTATTTTCTTTTTAATATTTAATGACATTGAGTTTTTTGTTTGTTTGCTTGTTTTAAAAATCCCTGGAAGAAAAACAGTCAGAAGTCATTGATTTAAGCATATTTTCTGGGCATTTCCCTATCTTTGCCCTCCAGACACAGCGACTCTATTATAATTCAAATCTAGACATAAAACAGCCAAAATTCTTCAGCTGGAAAGTTAGAAATGTCTAAGGTAATATGCCAAGCAGCAGGGCTGTTGAAGTAGCTGATTCAAAGTGACCCAGTAATTCTCCCTCCATCTCTCAGATTTGCAGCACCATTAAATTTTGTCCCCTAATATCCTCTGAATCTAAAGTAACATGTGATTTCCCTTCTTCCAGAATTGCTGTCTTCATAAAAATGACGAGGAGACGCACATATTCACTGGCTAATCCTCCACAACCTGGTTCTCCCGAGGCCCTTTTCTCACCAAACAGATGCAGCTACATGGGAAATGTCAAGCCACGCTGCGTATTTTTCTATTCTGAGCACAGGTATGGCACTAGAAGATCTGAATTTTATTGATCTGGTTTGAATACTGTCTAGACATGTCAGCTCCTTCTCCTTTGGGGGCAGCTATCCCATTAGAAAATCTCATCATTTTTTTTAACAGAGCGATGACATCTAATGTCACCACATAAGAAAACTGGAGACAAAGAGTTATTATCTGATCTCTAATCTGCATAGACTAGGGACATTGGCCGGGGATCAGGAACATTAGATCAGGGAATGTGATATGAACAGGTTGTATTAGAAAGTGAGTTTGCACTGCTCTTACCTACACTAGAAATGTCATGTTTATAAATGAAGGGCTTCACTTTCCAGCATGCAGACTTACAGATGATTTATTATTCATTCAATCTTATTTGTAATAAATATTACACATTGCTGGCTGCGTGATTGTTGTAGAACAGGTGCCTGAGGTGCATGAAGCAAAAGACATTCTTATCTCTCATCTGAGAAGTAGTGTGATCCCCAACAAATGCATAGCCTTCTGTTCTTCTTTTTGTAAAATTACATTGTTGACTTCATAAATGGACAAAGGAAGCAAGATCATTTAGTTCCCAGATGTGCAGCTGAAGTCCATGAATTAGGACTTAAATAAATCAGTCAGATTACTCCCTCAGTTATAAACAATGAGGAGTCCTGTGGCACCTTAGAGACTAACGAAAAAGGTGGGGGGTGGGGGAGGACGGACATAAGCTTTCATGGGCTGGAACCCACTTCATCAGCTGCATGAAGTGGAATCTTCAATTTGCTTGGTATGTACACACATGCAAGGGTGAGTTAAAATTTATGAGAGGGCAAGTGCGAACGAGGTCAATTCAGGGAGGAAGAGGCCCATTCAAAACAGTTGATGAGAAGATGTGAATTATCAGAAGAGGGAACATTATTTTCATGCATCTGATGAAGTGGGTTCCAGCCCATGAAAACTTGTGCCCCCCAGTTTTTTTGTTAGTCTCTAAGGTGCCACAGGACTCCTAGTCATTTCTCTTGAAAACAGACTAATACGGCTCTTTCTCGGTGGTGTTGATTTATTTGAAATGCTTAGACAGAGAGGGAAGAATTAATAAGATAAAGACCTTTTACAAGTGAGATCAGATGTGTTCCCACCAGAGAGAAGCCCAAACCAGAACTCTAGATCCAAGTATCCCTGATCTTTAAAAAGTGAAATTGAAATCGGAGTGCAAACTGTGACTCAGGGACCCTGTGTAGTTCACTCATGAAACTATCGGCACACCTATTTTTTCATTACTGTGTGTATGAAAAACCAGTTTTGTGTATGTGCAAACTGCTTTTGCACACAATAAAACTTAGTCATCCAGAGTCCTTGACTCGAATGTACAGATGTGGTTTGCACACTCATTCGAGCTTCCATGCATATGTAAAAATAAGCACAGGCATGTGCATTTTTGGAACGTCTGCCCCTTAACAAAATGGAGCTAAGGCCTGACAAGCTTATGCTATAAATCAAAATACATTAATTATTTAGACTGAACTGAGGATGCAGGCGGTGGGATAAAAAGAGGTGATCCTGCGGTTGGAAATGGGTGTACTGGCAAGTCATACTTCAATAGCCTTCATTCCTTAGGAGTTGGAGTCCATGAAAAACACTCAGCAGGCCTTGTTTGAACCCCTGTCTGTGGGGCTGATTTTCTGACTGCAAGCATGTCAAATACTACTCACACCGTACAGTTATGGTTCATAACTAAATAGCATTTCTAATGCAAAGTAATGCTGGGCTGCGTGGATGAGTACTTCCCAACCATCACGTTCTCGGGGTAATTATTTTAATAAATATGAATTGTGGGACTCCTGCCTAGAAGTGTAATAGAAATCTAATCTATAATACAGATGGATAGAAGTGCAGCTGCACTATGTTAATTAAGTATACACCAAACATATGGCAATACACCTCCAGAACAACAGGCCCAGAAGTCTCTTGGATACAATTAGCTCTTGTGCATGCATAAAGAATCAGTCAAATGCTCAAAAAATGCATAAGTCATAACGTCAGACTGATGAAATTACCACTGTAAACTCTTTCACTTAGATTGCAGAAACATTTACCTTGTCACCAAAATGCAGGGGAGGCTGGGGAGCTTTTTTTTTAAAAAAAAAATTGCTTCTGTTCTTTGCTCTTTGATCTTCTCTGCCATGAGAACCCCCTATTTAGCTTTGTTTCTGGAGAGCTAAAGGAATTGTTTGGAGAAATGTAAACCGAACAGGCCTGATTTTTCAGTGCCCTGCACCTTGTGCAGACATTTATTTGAGTTCAAAGTGAGTTTAAAATGCAATTATTTGGACTTGCTCTCACTTATATTGTACTGGTGTAAAGAACTGCTTGAGGCGCAGACCAACAGAGGATATAGGCCCATAGTCCGCAAATAATACTGCACACACTGTATTATTTATATATTTATACTCCAGTAGCACTTAGAAGCGCAAATTGTACTAGACACAATGAAAACGTACATGATGAAATGCTATCTGATGTCAAAACTCTCTGAATGGGACCAAGACTTACCCAGAACAAAGACATAGACTGTACCCCAAAGAATTGTGCAATCTAAATACAAGAGAAGAGAACACCAAGGGAGCACATAATATCAATGAGGCAAAAGACTATCTGGGGATAATCTGAACTGATCTCTCTCAAATGTTCCTGCTTAATTACAGAATGGCTCCCTATATCACGCCCACTAATATCTTATCCAGCCTGTTCTTGAATCTGCAGTCTCCTTGGGGAACATCTGTTCCTGTATCCAGTTACTCTTACTGCTAAAAGCTTTGATTAGGGGTACGTCTTCACTCATGGCGATTATATTCAGTGCTGCAGGATTGTTTCTTTGGGATCGATTGAGCAGAAATGAAGACCTGCTCAATCGATCGGGAAGTCAATTCAATAAATTCACCTCGCCAAAAAGATTAACATTGTGTTGATGGGAGGGCATTACCCGTCGGCACCGTGAAGCAGGGGTGCCACTCTCATTGGAATTTAGGAAGTTGACAGGAGAAAGGCAAACCAGTTTATGTAGCTTGTGAATCTCACGTTGACTATCACCGAATTTCGCCATGTGTGTAGACTAGGCCCTAGTCTCTATCCTAAAGTTTTCCTTCTTGAGCTTCAGGCTCATGGGCCACTGCTGCTTATGCTACCATGTTTGGAGACTATTTCACTTCCTTCTTTTATATTATATTATATTATGAGAGTATTTGTTTTTACTGTTACTAGAGCTGGACAAATAGCCCTGGCTCCTCTGCACAAATCTGGGAGAGCATTGAATCCTTCTAATAAAGGACCATGTTCTCCTCTCCTTCTTCCTCAGATTAAAATGTCTCCCTAGGGCCTGAATCATAGAAGCCAATGTCAGTTTTCACACTGACTCTTCTGAGCATTTGGCTCATGAGCTTTTTTTTGGGGGGGCGGGGGGTTCAGTTGTCTCTGTTGACTGCTCACATCTTGATCAGACACATGGAAAACCTGGAATTCACATGATGCAACTCCAAATGCAGAGGGGAAAATGAAGGAAAGGTGAAAAGAAACAAGTTTATCAAACTTCAGTCAGACACAACAGCTGTTCACGTCGAACTGTGCATGGTGACTCAGGTCACTTATTATTTAAAATGAGGGTTCAGTTGCCCCATATGCTTATTCTATTGAAGACAGATATGGCCTTTTAAAAAAGACAGCACGGGCTTCTTTTATTCCCATTTGATTTTAACAGCTTATAATTACTTTTCACGCCTTAATATTGTTTAATTCACCACCCACCCTATCGGTCCTCTACATACACATCTGTTAACCTGCTAACAAGCAGCAAACTGTGCTTTCCCATCAGGTCAGTGCACAGACCAGGACCTCAGGGCTCACCTTCTGGGGAGTTGTCGTTCAGAGGGCACAAATTATGAATAGGGTCATCAACTGTTACGGATTTATAGAGTAGAACTGGCTTGGGAGCTCCATGCACCACAGCATACAGTTTAATTTTACAGGTTTGTATAGTGCTGGAAAAATACTAGCACATAAATTGTAGGTAGCACTAATAAAGAAAATTATAACCAATCTGAAATCTGTTTCCTTCCCATTTCATAATGCCTCATGTAAAATCCCTTTTAATTTTCTTTGCGGGTGACTTTTAGTGCTAGTGAAAGGTGCCAGGCTGACAGTGCTGGGAAGTAGCATTTACCCTCAGAATCCATACCAGAAAAAAGAGAAAATGGCAGTGTAAGCTTCTGCATAGAAATGCTGTATTCTATACAGTCTACACCTACAGTATACAGCCTCTCGGGGACTTCAGAATCTCATTGCCCCTTCCGTCCATGGCAGCTTATCTGAGTGTGCCCCAAAAGAGCCAATCACGCTGGGACATGCGGGGGGAAGGAAGAGGTTCAGTGGATCTCACTTCAGTAGTAATTGGATTCCCTTCACCAGTTAATTTAATATAACAAAACACCGGTCTGAGGGGGGAATGTATTAGCATTGAAGTGCTGAGGTAGTGATGCAAGTAATGAAATCATTCTGATTCTAGGATACTAGAGGAGACTGAAGAACAGAATGTACGTTTCATTTATCCTCTCTTCTGTTCAAAATTCAAAATGTCGACTAAAAAATTCATAAATGCCTGAAGTTTGAAAAACTCTAACTCTAACTCTGCAGGATTCTCTGCATTAAACATGCAGGCACTCCTCATCCTTAATACACTTTCACAGCTTGTCATCTTAGCTGCGGTGGTTCAAAGACACCTGTGTATCACCAAAAAACCCAGAACCCTGTTTGTTAGAAATGTAAAGCTTTGTGTTTTAGATGTCAGGTACTTCTAGATGTCAGACTCAACTTAAGAACTACATACAATCAGAGGGAAGTAGTGAAGATAACCAGATGACAATGGTGTTTTGTGGCTACTTTCAAGGTTTTGAAATCTAGCTTTGTTCTACATTGAAATGAAACCAAAACTTTTCAAACAGCTGTGTGATTCAGAGCTGAGTTTTCATTCCTAATCACCGTTGAGTTGCAATCAGGCAGACCAGGCACATGAATTTGGTTTTTCCACCTCCTAGACTTGTGCTCTATCTGCCAGACTAGAAAGTGGGACTCACTCTTAAAATATTCCCAAAGACAAAACAGCATGTTTTCCCATCTCTAATAAAACCCATCCGGACACCCAACGTACCTACTGTCTCTCATGTTCACATTAACAGGTTTGACTTTTCTTTTGCTTATGCTGTTGAAATGAAGAGTAATGATTATCTGTCTGTCTGTCTCTTTTGTATTAGTACCCATTGCCATAGGCTCTGAGCATCTCCTAGGTTAGTAGAATGGGGCAGAAAGCTTCCTACTGGATTTCTTTGGAAGTCTTTGGTGTTCCACTGGTACAAAACTCGTGCAAGTAGGAGGAAAGTCTGTCTGCCATGTTCTCCCTGACATTGACTGTCACTTGGAAACACACACTAACCCATGACACCAACATCACATCTTTGCTCCCTCCTTTCAGTTTTTGAGTTTAAGATGTATTTGTTGGACTAACTGAGGTCCATTCGAGTCCTGCACTTCTATGATTCTTACTCTCTCTCTCTCATTTTATTTTGCATAGGAATGGAGATTAAAACTGCTAGCTGGAGCTGAACTGGGATTCTAAATTTCCTGGGCTATAGGGTGATTATGGATACAGGGAATACGCTGGAAGGCCTCTTTCCTCATTAATGACCTATAATGTACTTGCCTAGGTGATAGCCAGTCCCAGCCTGCCCGGTGGATTAAAGGAAGGGGGTTCTTCCATTTTTCATATTCCACATTTCTCATTTAATGCCACAAATGAACTGGATCCACTTATTCATTTGCCTTAAGTCTCCCTTCTGAAAGGCTTCACTGATTATCTACCTTTTTATTTTCCGTCGTTAATCTGCCTTCCTTACTTCAGTGGTCTGTTCATGTACTAATCCCATCTGTCACGTACATAGATGGAAACCTAATCCCAACGTGGTTTTCATTCTCAGTCTAATATATTTATGTAGCTTCATACGGCATAAGCTTTTTGTACAGGGTTCTTAGCAAAGCAGGATGTTCAAATACCCATTGTTACTTGGGCTACCAAAGTATATCTGGACATATATGGCTTTATTAAAATTCAGGGGAATTTTGTTATGTTTCTAAATTGCATTCTTATCCTTTCTGATAATTCCATAGGGTAAAAGTGGGTCCCTTATTAAGAGGTTTACAGTCGTTCCCCAGAAGAATTAATATGAAAAGGATTCCAAGAAACAAGCTTTTTCTTTCTTTCTTTCTTTTTTTTTTAAATCCTTGAAATAGGAACTATCATAGGCAGAGACTGTGTTGACTTTTGGTTAGAACTTGAAAGATGGTGCCAATGTTCCTTTGTGGAAACAAAGACCCCTGTCCTGCAAGGTCCTGAGACCCACAAGCATCAGGGTAAATGTTTTAGAAAAACAAAACTGACTTTCAATCTTAAGAGTCATTTAAAATCTATGGAATTTAGGCTCTGATGTATTTAAGTCACTTAGGCATATTTGAAAATTCTCCCCTATGTCCTTGGAGAGTAACGGCCAGGTCACAATTCCCTTACGCCCACTAAGAAGTACCATACTCCTCAAGTAGTGCCACGGACTTTATTGACTACGAATCAGCTCATCCTCTAGCATTATCCTGCCTTTCAACTTTGGCTGGTACCTGTTATCTAAGAGGAAGGCACAAACTCCTACAAAGCATGTAATCATTTGTGCATTGATGGGTGACAGAAGACAGAAATGCCTCTCCAACCCTAGTGTGCAATCAGTTTATGTCCTGATGCAGGTCCTTCTGTGTCATTTTCCTTTTCTGACCATGTTTGTTTCATTCTCTGTTAGGAACTTCTAATGGGCCACTCGACATATTTGCTCATAGCTCTGCTTTATTTTAACACACCGCATTAACCTTTTCCTCCACTCATCATCTCTGCCTTCCCTCTTAACCCCATCTGTTTATTGTTCCTCTCCTCCCTTCTCCCACTAGTCTTACTCAGCTGAGCATCCTGACCTTGGGAGTCATCCAGTTAAACCACGTGCCAGCTTCCCCTGCCAATTCAGTGTTGTATTTCATCCAGCCCACTGGAGACATCTGCACATGTTCATTCATGAAGGTGGAAATTCACACAATGATTAGCTGGCTAACTGCTGAGGTGGTACTAAACAGCTGGTGCTTCATAAAGCTCCATAAACCCTTCAGTGTTTCCCTGGACTCTGTAGCTAATACTGGAGTTCTGGGAGAAAGGGGAGAGCCTCTGAAATTGCTCAATGTCTCATGAGCTGTTAGTTAGTTGCTAACAAGTTAGCTAACAAGAACTCCCCCCAGTCACTATTCCTCCCTGCATAGGCACAGCATCTGTAAACTGCCTACATTGTTAACTCAAGAACAATTAATGCAGCTTGGAGATTAAGGATCCCTCATGTTTATTCATAGATTTTTGACTCATTCTGAATTTTTTTCCCATAATGCCAGCAACTCGTTTACTGAAAACTGCTGTTTCCAGCTGCAGTTGCTGTGGTTCCAGCCCTCGCTCTTAGCAGCAGCATCCAGGTGACAAAGGGGCAAGAGGGCTTGTGAGATCCAATGATTGATATGTGGGTCTTGGGAAGCGAATCTGAGCATGTGGCAGAAGGAGGCTTTGAGAAGAGGAGAGGGTTGGCAAATTTAACGTCATGAGCACGTTTCCAAATGAATCTGTTGTGCTAGGTATTAGTCATAAGGACACACGTCAGGGAGATTTACATTTTATTCTCTTTATCCTACACCAGTCCCCCCAAACCCCTCCTCTCCCTCTCCAATTTCGCTTTTGTAAAGGGGATTTGCTGCTTTTTAAGAAATTAAAGTTCCCAGAGAAGAGTGAGTGCATCTGAGTTGACATGATGTGTCTGCACAAACCCACAGCTGTGTACACACACACTCGTCTACACACCCTGCCACGCGTGCCTACTCTCACATTTACACACAAACGCACACCTGCAGATGCACATGCACAGATTTTTCCTTTCTGCTTCACTATGGAGGACAGGCATGAACTCGCCCAAACACTGTGAGAACAGATTGTGTCTGGGTGATCTCTCGAGATGGGAGGAGATGTGGTAATATGATCTCTCCCTCCCACCTCTGAAAAACTCAGGAGAAACCTTTTTCTCATGAGAGTCTCAACCAAGCTGGGGAAAGCCTCAAAACAAAGAAAAAAACCATGCAAAAACCTTCCTTCACATATACTGACCATCCTGTCTCCTCTGCAGTGTTTACAGCAGTCTATCAATCTCCTCTCAGCCCTAGAGTGAAGGAAAAATTACGCGGAAGTCTGTAAAATAAAGCAAACTTCTTGAAAATGGCACCACGATAGCGTACCAGGCTCTCAGAGACACCAGAGCTCTCCAGGCTAGCGGTGAATGTGTCCCTTTTAAAAGCCAAGATATAAAATGAAGATATAAAATCCTTCCTTCATCAGCGTGGCGAAGGCTTCTTGAGAATAGGTTCTTCTTTGAGGTGGTCTCTGGTGGCCACTAACAATACTGAGGGGAAATTTCCTTTTCCCCTCTCACAGCCTTACTCTCTTTCGCTCTTCCCAGCTGCTGTTCCTGCCTTATTGGATGAGAATCAGACACAGCTTAGCCCTTCTCGGGTGAATGCAGGGGAGCAATAGAATCAAACAGCAACCCATGGTGCTTCCATTCAGAGATGAAGTTGCTAAATCCTGCCCTAATTCAGAGTCTGTGCCGCTGCAGTTCACTCTGTGCATGAGCTGTAAAACATGTCAGAGCTGGCTTTCAATGGATTGCACCCCCAAGGTGGGGTCAGTCAAACTGCTTCATAGAAGTATCTCCAGACCGTTCCAAGGGCTGCAACGGTCTCACAGCGTACTGCTTGGAGCCTGAGACGAGAGTGTAAGCACCATTTCTGCCACCACCTACCAGAGACTCTCCCTTAGTGCAAGGCTAGGTTGTGTGCTCTTTGGAGCAGGGACTGTGATGTCTTATGTGTTTGTGTGGCCCTTATGACAATAAGGTCCCGAGTGGGATTTTCTGGGCCTATGGGAACAAGAACAACAATAATACATACGAAACTGTGGGTGTTTAGGGCAGCAGTTCTCAACCACTGTGTCAGGATATGTGTCTGTGCTGCCACGCAGCAATAAGTGTATTGCAGAGCGTAGGGGTGGGACTGGATTTGGCCAGGAGGTGGGTGGGCTGGTGTGTCCTGTAGGGTGGTGCATGCCAGCAAGTGTGACGACCTGCAAAAGGCTGAGAACCACTGGTTTAGGGAACAGACTGTCTTTACACTGAGTCCCAACAGAGGGTGGATTCTTCACACACTCTGGACCTGTGAATTGCAGCTAGAATTGCAACCTTTGAGATGTAAAAATGGGACATGTGGGTGGGCAGCTGGGATTGGCGGGGAGGATGAGACTTGGTGCCATTCACCCCCTGTGTTCTCTTCATCCTCTATTATTTCAACTGTCAACAAATAGAGGAGTGTAAGGGGAGACCACTGAGCTGTTGGTAATCCCAGCATCTGCTCCTCAGCCAGGCCTGAGGAGACTGCCTTTCCCTCAGACAGCACCCCCACCTCCCACTCAAAGGCAGTATCTCTCCAGCCACCCCCCTCCAGGGCAGCTCCTTGTACAGAGGGAAAACCTGGAAGGAAAGATGAGCTGAGGGGTGGGGAATGGAAGGATTTTTACTGTCTTGCCAAATCTCACCAATTTCCTAAGAGAGGTCCCTCAAAAAAGGGACAATTCTGGGAAAACTGGGATCACCCTAATTGCAACACATTCAAGAACTGTGACACGCAGGTGCGTATGTGTTTGGGTGAAACACATTGAAATAGAGAGATGTGTATCCAACCATGGCTACGATGAAGGCAGGAAAGTCCAAAATAACTCTGCTGAACCACTACATTCTTCACCCGCTCTTTTGTGTCTCAACGTTACAAGAGTTCAGATATCAGCATGGGGTATCATGCACTGTCTCATGAGACGGCAACATAGTTCAGCCCAGCGAAGCAGAATGGCAGATATCAACATTCAGTTCTCATGTGTGCACTGATTTGTGTCCCTCCTCCCTGATGCCACCCGGAAGTGCCCTCCGCCAGGTGTTACACTGAGCAACAGCTTGGACAGATCAAGCATGCTACAGAGAATTGCTCTCTGCACAGGGGCTAGCATTCAAGTGCATTAGGCAGCAGAACCATTTTCTTTCCTGCCCTAAAGAAAGTGTGCTAGGGCATTAAATATGTGAAGAGCCTGAGTTAAAATGATCAGACCCAGGTCATTCCATGGCTAACATTGCACTCTCAAAGAGCAGCTGGTATCTCATGGAAAATATTCAGTTTAAGAAAATTCAGCTGACATAGCCAATATTTTCAATGGGCTCTATTTATTGCTATTTCCTAGACTTTGCTGCTACTACCATTTGAATGAGATCAGTCCCTTGTAGATGATGAGTGGAGTAATTTACTCACAGTGAGCTTTTGGAGAAAAAAAGAATTCCTGGCTGAAAGGGTGCATAAATCTTCCGGTGCTGGTCTTCTGCACTGGGGTGAATGTAATTCTTCTTTTTGCTCTCAAATGATCCATAAGCAAACTTTAATTTTCATAAGGGGTTGGGTTTTTTTAATTCACTGTCCTTTGACAAGTGTTTTCTAAAAATTTATTTCAGCTTGTGGATTGTTTGCAAACAATTTGCTTTGATGATTGTTTTGAGAATTCACGCTTTGTGGTGCACTGTTCGTGCCATTGACCATTTAGGTCTCATGATAGCAGATAACTCTTCTGCCTTATGCTTGGTCAGAGGGTATTGGATGTCAGCCATCTCCAGAAAATGTTTTCAAGATGGCTGTTTACACACTTGGTTCATGGATACTCATACAAATACTCATTTCAACAACTGTTGGAGTTTTGGGGGTCTTTTCCAGTGTTTGCCCAGATTTCTCCGGAATCTCTCTCCTACTGAAATCAGAACCGTCACCCTGACTGCATTGACCCAGGATTTAAACAGCCTTAACGCTGCTATCCTAAATGGACATACTGATGGTATGTCTCAATTACAGCATGACTTTTATGTGAATCGATTGGATTTAGCACCTGTTATCCAAGATTCTCAGTGCATTTTATTATCTTTAATTAATTAAGCCACATAACACTTGACAAGGCAGTCATTATCCCTCTTTTACAGATGACTAAGCTGAGGCACAGAGAGGTGAAATGACTTCTTCCAAGTCATGCAGTGAGTCACTGGAAGAGCTGGCTTGAGCACAGAAGTCCTTCTTACCGCTACCTTGCTGTAACCTGTAGACCATGTTGATTCTTAGATGACCTCAGATATTGAAGATTAATCTTAAACTACAAACATCTTGAGACCACTTCTATTGACTTCAGTCAAATTGCACCTGCTTATATGGGTTGAATCTTAGCTCACTCTCTTCAGGCAGATACCCTTAGTAACAAAAACAGAGATGGGAGTCTTCCCTTGGCTGCTGTGTCAGAGATTTTCATGGGGCTCTGCAATTCCTTTCACACAAACACAGAAGCAATGTTCTTTTGTGAGCCTTAGCTTGGGAATTCTTCTCTTCAACAGATATGCAATATTATTAGGAAGTATAGTTTTGTGCTGGTTATTGAAAGCTCTCTTGTACCTCTGTTGCTGGGTATGCCATATCCTTGTCTCTTATCAGAAGGAAGCAACTCCAATTCTGAAGCGAAAGCCTGTGGCTGTATTTTTGATCCAGGGAGGAGCATGAGATTTACTGGAGATGTTGTAAATAGAATGAGTAGAGTGTGTTTATCTTCCTCTAATCGTTATAATCCTAGCAATTTGATTTTGTTGCAAAAGACAAACACATATGCAGCACTACCTGAGACCACAGGAGAGATTGTAGACAAATTGTTTCCCAGACAGATAACTAATCTGAAGATGGTAAATGGAAAAATCTTATACGAGTCGTTTGCTTTAAAAATATATTTTTAAGCAATGTTCAGCATTCCTCACACTCCACTCTGTGCTGAGCACAAGGAGAATACACCTGTAAGGCAATATATTTTGCTTACTGACAAGAAAAGGAAAGGAAGTTGACTCTGCTGAGCATTATTTCAAAGAAGAATTTTGTAAAATCTGTAGCTCCCACTCTTGCTACAGCAGCCTAGTCAATACAGCTCGAGTGAAAACCTGCATTAACCCTTTTATATGCATTGTGGGCATTCATCATGCAGCTTTGACGTGATGCCACAGCCACTGGTCTGTAGCAAACTATGCATCAAACTGGGGTCATATTATGAAAGTCAATTACATGCTATGGCACCCTGAAGTAATTCTCTTTTGAATGGTCACGCCTCCTCTGCATAAGGTCTTCTGGCATTGGTGTGATGAGGAGACTGTTATTGGTGCATCCTGAGGTCTACCTGAAGCTCTGCTAATTGCTCACTGTGCGAACTTTGACCAATCAGTCATCGTCTTTGCATCACGTGTCCCCCATCTTTAAAACTGGAATACTAATGTATCTAAGGTAACACAGAAGGATGTAAATTCTGTTCCATTCTATTCATAATCTCATGTTGCACCCATCATGGTGGTATCCAGGAGATGTGTTACTCTTCTTCATGAGATTCTTCTGCTCTCCAGAATGGAAATGTAGTTGCCCTGAATTCTGCTGGATCGGTACAGAACAATGAATGGAACTAATGACCGTCTCTTCCCCTGTGCCATTTCCACCAGGAAAGCAGATCACACTCGCATTGCCATTATCTTGTGTTATTGCCCTCTTCTGTTAGTTAATATGTTGTACCCTTCCTAAGGATGGGCCAGATAATTATTATTGGGTGGTCTTCTGATAAGTATAGGAAAGCCATATACATCCTTCAGGAAACCAGAGAATGCTCGAAGGCCTTACACGGCTATTATAAAATGAATACAGAATGCAGAAAGGATAAATACCATGAAGACAAGAGCAGCTGAAAATGGCACCACACCCATGTAGTGGTGTTTGAGTTTCATGTTCAGTACAACCTGCCTGATCTGTGGAAAAATTCTATTGCTAGAACTTCTATCCAGCTGTTTCAAAGCTCTTTACAGACGTTAGACCCTTTAGTCCCATGGCACCAACGTGAAGGGAGAGCGTGTTTGTTACTATCCGCAGCTGACAGATGGAGAAGGCAGAGAGCGGAAGGGCCTGAAGTTGCATAGGTAGCCCGGGGAAGAACTAGGAATAGACTCGACCACTGTCCCTCCTGTCCCAGCACATCTCCTCCTTCATCCAGCATGTTTTGTGAACTCCAACCATTCATGCGAAAACCAGTTCCTCATGGCCTCCTTCTGAGGAACCATGATGGTGCAAAGCTAGCTCAATGGGGAGTGAGATAAGAGATGTGAGGCCTCTTTCACTCTTCATTGCTCACCTTTCCCCTCCACACGGGGGTTGTATGGAAAGTTATTAGGGCCAGATTTGATTAGGTGACCCAGCATGCGGCTTCATCATGACAGGAGGCAGGATATGAACTTTGATCAACCACTGCTCTGTCCTGCTATGAAGCAACAATGCCATTCCACCACTCGGGCTCCCACCATTTGCCCTGCAGCTATTAGAGGCACCCATGTCTATTCACATTTTGCAAGAGCGCAGCAGACCCGGGGCCATCGCCCTTTGTCGTCACTGACAAATATTTTTGCAGGACTACATCACCTGGAGAAATTTGCTTTGGTATAGAGAGCTGCTTGCACAGTGACAGCCTTCCTGAGAGCCAGGCCTAGCATGCTAATCGCAGAGCGCTGGTGAGATGTGTATCTGCTGGGTACTGTTGATAAAATTACCGGGATATTCTGAGTAACAGATCCCATTGATGCTATTTTTGTGCCACATCCTTTCAAGTGGGAAAAAATGGGACCATAAAAGGTTCCAGATGCCAAACATTAGCCTGTGCCTTTGTAATGGTAAGTTTCATGTAAACAAGTCAATTCTAAGATGAGCTGTTTGCATTTTACCTTGAATTAAGACACATTGGTGATGCTAAGTTAATAGTCTCCTGGAACTGCAGCTGGGAAATCACGATAGATGTAGAAATAAACTTGTAATTGCATTGTAGGGAATGTGCAGGTGACTTTTATACCTCTGGATGCTGATTGGATGTGGTGTGTTACACAGAGAGGTTAGGGAGATAGAAGCTCTGCCTCAGGTAGTAAAATACTCATTACTAGCAAGTACCCACATTTCTGCTTAAAAACCATATTTTTATTGCTGTCTTAGATTTCACAAGGGATATTCATTTCTTTCAGGGTAAAATAAAATGGGTTTGCAAAGCTGTATGCAACAGATGAGAAGCAGGCCTGGGCTGGCGCGATACTTAGCGGCTGCACTTTCACAAAGGCAATCATTATTTGAGAAGGTTCTGAGTTAATGAAGCTGGATGGATCCAATTCCAGACTGGAGTAAATGGGTTCAGCTGTATTGACTCAAATGCAGTTTCATTTTTGCCAGCAAGGAATTTGTCTCCATGGGTCGGATTTTCAGGTGCTTGGTGTTTGCAGTCAGGGACAGAAATTCAGAGGAGTTCATCTCCCATTATGACACTTACTGCCAGGTTTTCACCTTCCTGGTATCCAGCTGCTTATTTTGGTATGTAAATAGGAGCTAAGGTCAGATATGGCCCTCTCTGAGGATGTTGTGATCCCTTGAAAATTAGTGTTCCATGCATCATATTTATTCATTAAAGCAAAGATTAATTAAGGATTCTGGCTTCATAATCCTGCTGGCCTTCTCAGTTTAGGTAATTGCTTGGCCTTCAGTAGTCCTCACCATGTCAAATCTACTGATTTTCAGACAAGCAGCACCTTGGAAAATCAGGCCATAAATATCCATCCAGGTGTCTGTTGTAGCTGACATTCTTCCAATTTATTCTTCCCCTTGAGGTCCCAGTATGCATTTAGGAATCCTTTAGCTCCTGGGACTAACCTCTTTCTTTCTTTCTTTCTTTCTTTCTTTCTTTCTTTCTTTCTTTCTTTCTTTCT
>ML685932.1:1413773-1433589 GCA_007922175.1 Pelusios castaneus | reverse complement strand
TCTTTCTTTCTTTCTTTCTTTCTTTCTTTCTTTCTTTCTTTCTTTCTCCACATCATCCGTTTTGCATTGCAGGCTTCATTTTTTGTTATTTTTTTCCCAAATGACACTGGTTAAGCAAGAGGTCAGCAGCAGGAGGAGCTGCTGGGAAGAGGAGCCTGCCGTGTTAGGGATGACTCTGATGAAGGTGTGATTGATGAAGAACACAGAGATTAGAAGGAGAATGAGGACTTCTTTTTGCACCATCCATCAGCTGCAATGTCATCTTAAGCACTGCTACAAAGTTTCTTTTCACTTTCCTCTTCTTCAGTTGATTTGACTTCACATAACTGTTGGGAATGAAAGATGAAGCATAAAAACCCACTAACAAGACAGCAACAACAAAAGCGGAAGTATGGAGACTCTTGCAGCTCCCATCTCACCATTATGGTCTTCTCCTGGCCCAGAATGTGTGTGACTGACTGCCCTGGGTCTGCGCTTTATCCTGCTGTATGGCAGTCTTGCAGTTCCCAGTGGATAGGCAGAAAAGAGGACGTCGCTTTAATGGTATTTTTCCAACTCAAATTAGCTAGGTACATTTTCAGAGAAATTGGAAATCTCTGATTTTCTTCAGGCCCGCAGTGTGGAGGCCCAGCAGCAATACGTCATAGAAGGAAATGTCACGGTAGGCGGCATTGCGATGTGATTGCTTGCCTCCTGTCAAACATACAGAAAAGGGGCATCAGCCCGACTTGCTAACGTCAAAGCACCGCCGCTGATTAACTGAAATGGCAGAACTTCATCCTGTTCCACTGCATCTGATCTGGTCTACATGGAGGGCAGCTGTCGATTTAAATTCCTGGTCTAATGCAGAATTTGCTTGTGCAATACTTATTCTGCGCAGTATGCCATTAAGGCCCATAGAACATGACCCTTACCTGGTGTAATGGAAGCGTCCGTGGAGCTGTGCCCATTTACTGCCGCAGATGACCTGGCTATCTGTAAGTCCTCGTGATCTTTTTATGTTATTATGTTAGAGGTTATTTTGGCTACAGAGCTCTGCATTTTGAACCAGACTGTAATTATGGCGTGCAAATGTGTTCTTGAAACTGGTGAGAACCTTAGTATCTGCCGAGGAAGAGAGATGCTGTGGATTTCTTCCTCGTCTGCTTTACAGGATTGGTTATGCTGTCTAACCAGCGGGTGAACAGAATTTAAGTACAGAAGTACATACTGTGTTTTTAATGCGTCCACTTTGCTTGGTATCATCTAAATTCCAGACTGCATAACTGTTCATTTTTTTCTTTGAGCTTTCCACAGTAAAATAATCAATAAATAAGCAAACCTCACCCCCATTTCCACTTGACATAAGGTTATGTATTTTTAAATTTGTTTATGGAGGCAATACAGAAAGGGAAGCCTTTGAAATACAAAGCGAATTTGCAGGCAGCAAGCCAACAAGACGCTATAATCTTACCCCTCACCCCAGTCAGTTTCAGCTGTGCTTAGCCAAGTCATGTAAAGCGTTTAGCAACTTAGGGGCAAATTTGGAAGGGAGTGCAACACTCCCTTGGGAGCGAGATTTTTAGAAGATTTTGACAATCTGACTCTTATTTAGGTGCTGCTTCCGTCATCCAACCCAGAAATAGTTGCAAGGAGCGGAACTCCAGAAATGATGACAAGGAGCAAAGAGAAGTTTTGAAATACAGAGCTTCTTTTATTGGCCCCTCATCACAGACTCACAGCATCAGAGCAGGCTGGGAAAGGGGATCGTGGGGGGTGAAATAGAAAGAAGGATTATTCTGTGGTTCATTTTGCCCCATTTATGGGAACAGCATCGGCATTCTTGACACTTGGACGTACCAGTCTGCCAGCAGAGAGGTAGCTGAGCATTTTCAAACAGATACCGCCCATCACCGTTACAGAGAAAGGTTACAGTGAAATTGACCGCACTATAAAACGGTTACCTGGATGCATGTCACAGTAGCATAGTGATGTGGTAGCTGCCCTACAGGAAAGAGCATTGGTCCATCTAACCTGGTATGTCCTGCCTTCAACAGCTGAGGTATTTGATGGTTCAGAGGAATCCAGAACATTAATTTATTTATTTCCCTTTGGTTATCTGTGCACACTTGCATCATGAGATTTGATTACATTTACATTAGTATCTTAGTAATGGTCATCAAACCTATTAAATCCAGAGACATGAGGTATCATCAATGAAAATATTAATCTTCATCTGTATTTCTCTGGGCATCACTTTATTGCCTTAATACCTTCCGTTTGCATGATCACATGTGGTTTTGGGTTAGCTTTGCTATATTTAGATAAAACTGCTTGAGAAATTTATTTATCCGTGAAAAGTTTTGATGAAAATAAAAACAAATCTTTAAAGTTTGTTTGTTTTTTTTCTGAAAAACAAACTAACAAAAATTAACAACAAAATTTGCAATGTATGATTTATAATTAAAAAATTTCTGTTGGAAATGCAAAATTTGAGAAAAGCAGAATTGATTTTTGCAAAGATTTCTACTTAGTCAAACACCATACAAATATAAAGTGAAAACGTGATATTGTAAATTAAAACATGTCAATGAGCCCTTGATTCCAAAGTCCCCAAGGATTCCACGTGCTTAAATGTAGCATGTCACAATTAAAGAACCATGTGTGCCTGTGAGAGAGTTTTAAATTATGTCAGTAATCCTGTATCTAATCCAAGTGAGGAAGATTACTATGAATTCTGATCACAAAGAATAATGGTTACAACCTATCCCCTAGCATTGACAATTATTGCTAAAATCCTCCTTTGACACTGCTGTATCCTGGTTTTCATAGTAAGGGTAATAGAATCATGGAAAGGTGGGGCTGGAGGAGACCTTCAAGTCCACCCCCCTACGCTATGGCAGGACCAAGTAAACCTAGACCATCCTTGACAGGTGTTTTGTTCAACGTTTTTTTTAAAAGCTTCCAGTGTTGGGGGCGCCACAACCTCCACTGATAGCTACTCATTGAGGGTGGTCTTTCAACCGTTTGTGCATCCATTTTACAGTAATTTCATTTAGGACACATTTACCTAATTATGAGAATGTCATGTGGAACTGTGTCAAAAACTTTACTAAAATCAAGATATAAGAGTTTGTCAAAACAGCTGTTTACATTCAAACAGTAGAGAGCAGCATATTAGAGGGAGGTGCTGTTCTCCACTTTTTGAATGTAAACAACTGTTTTGATTTGCTGTACCAGTCTGACCTGATCCTATGGCTTACCCTTCCCTGTGTTTATTTTCCTCCCATTCATCTGTAGTTCTCCATCTTAAAGCATCTGAGAAAATGGGATTTTCTCCCACAAAAGTTCATGTGATAAAGGAGTTTGTTAATCTTTAAAAATGCCCCAGGACTCCTGGTTTGTTTGGCTGAACTAGACTGACCTGGTTCCCTTTTGGAACTTTTTGATTGTATCTCTTGAGACTAGTGCATACTTAGCTATCAACTAAGGGGCATTGAAATTTTGTTGGCTACTTCTTTGTAAAACCCTAATCACAGTGATAATATTTAACCATACTTAGCACTTCTCATGTACTTTGCAAGTATTGATCCAAAGTCTCTGCTAGGTAAAAAAAAGAAAAACTCTGTTGAAGTCAATGGAGGGGCATTCATTGACAACAGCAGAGAATTTGGCCCTTATTCGAGTGTTCAGAAGCCTTAGCACAGGTTTGGTTGAATTAGGACTGAAGTGTTGGCTGCATTTATCTTAATTTAGATTCTTAACGTCTAATGATGGTATTTGTGAAACATTCATGAAGATGCAATGAACTGTCTGCTTTGCTTTTATAAATACGATCTAACAGAGGTTGCTTCAGCATGATGTTCAGTTCCCTGACTCAGTTAGATCCTTCTCTGCTTCCCTATTTTACCATGAATCTACAAAGAATGATGATTAAACCAAATTTCACCGCAAGGGTCAGGTCAAGGGCTTATCCATAACCAACAATTGCTACCAATATATTGGGGAGCCTGGGTGTAACAAAAGAAGATTTTTTCCCTATAACTTTTCATTTTCCTCCTTTTTTCTCTTTCTTCTCAGACTGTGGGGTGAAATCTTGGCTCTAGTGAAGTCATTGGGAAAATGCCCATTGAGTTCTTTGGGCCCAGGATTTCATCCTGGTGCTGTTTTCCCATCCATTGTGTTCTGTCCTTCGTCTTGAGTGCTGGCCAGATGTGATCCAGTACAGCTCCTTCCATCCATAGTGACGGGGAAAGTGTGTTGGTTAGAGTTCACCTGGCAGGGAAACTTATGGGAGCTTAACAGCAAAGAGGACATGCAAAGATCAGCCCAGGCGATACTGGAAGGCAGAGCCATGTTTGTGCCCTAAGCAGAAAGCATTCCAATAAAAACCCTGACCCAAAACTTCAGCTAAACTCTTTTCTTTGAGGAGGGTTAATGTTTCCTTTCGCATTTGTCATTTTTATTGCTTTTTCCAAATGCCTCTTCCCTTAGCGGGTGTCACCTGGAGTTTGTAAATATTTGCACTATTCCTGTAGCATTTATAACCCAGGCTAAATCAGGAGATAATGGAAACTCCATTTCAAAATGATTTCCAGACTTTTTCTTTGATCTAAAGGACAGATGTAGGGTTTGGGGCTATGTTTCGGACTCTGAATCAGCAGTCCACCCGTGTTTAGCAAAGCACTCGAACAAGTGCTTAACTTCATTCTAGCAGACAAAAGCAGAAAAAGATCCAATCTCTGGAAGTGGCAGCAAGACTGGAAACGAGGTGCACATTATTAATAGAAAAGGTAATTAACCATTGGAACAGGAGCAGTTTACTGAGGAATGTGATAGATGTTCTGTCTGCTGAGCTCTTTGATTGGAGTCTGGAAGATATAGTCTAACTCATTAGAATTTATGCTCTTAATAAAGGAATTGCTTGCTGAAATTCTGTGGCCTATGTTGTGCAGAAAGTCAGGCTGGGTAAATAGAATGGTCCCTTAAAATCTACAATGCAATAGGATTTAAACACATATTTAAAATTAATAGACAGAACAGACTTCCGCAGGAGGATGTCACCATTAAACGCACAGGATGACAATTCCTATGAGAGACAGTGCCATAACCCCACCGAAGAGATCAGTCCAGGGTGGGGATCTGAAGAAAGAGATGGATTTGCTTGATGTTTTTCTGGCAGTCAAGGCATCCTGAAGGAAGATGCAGAAGAATCTTTAGAGTAAATGAATTTATCTTCTTTGGGCAGACTTTGGGTTTTTTTTTTTTTTTTTTTTGCAGGATCTAACCTTTCAAATTAAGAGGAAAATAAGAAAGTAGTTTCTCACTCTTTCCTTCATGGGCTTATCCCTTATTGTGTAATTCACAGCACTGATCTCTGTTGAGATCTGTAGCCAGGGTGCTTAGAACAACCGCAGCCATACGAGTAGTGAACTTCCCCAGTCATCTTGCTGAAGTGTTAACTTCTGTGCCCTCTTTGTGCCACGGCTTTTAAATAAGCATGTCAGAAAGAGAAACACCCAGCAGGCGTCAGAGAAACTTAATTATGAAATGATTGATAGTGTTAGCCTGCAGCAGTATGTTAAGGGAAGACTTCTTTTAAGGGCACACGGAGCCTTTAACCAGTAAAACCACCTCAGCTCTGTGAAAGTGAAGTGCGCCACTCTACCTGATACAGACATGGCCACGAGTTTAACATCCATCTGTCGGTGAAACTCTCAGAGACACATTTTACATTGCTCTGTAAAGTAACACCGACAGCCACTTTACAGTCTCCGCGTAGTGGAAAGGGGCCTTAGTGTAAATGAGAAATACACCACAGTGTATTTTATGAGGGGACTAGAGGTGTTAATCCTAAATTCATAAAACTATGAGGACTCAGGTGAAAACATCCGTGGGTTCCAAAATCCAGGTGATCCTGCTAATTACTTCAGATACAAAATCCCCGGTGTGTACCAGAATAACAGACTTTAGAGATGAATAAAGCTAGTAAGTCTGTCCTGTCAAGTCCGTCCTACTCCACACATCAATGCAGTACTGTTTTCTGTAATCTCTTCTCCAGTGCAAAGTCACTGGGGTGTCCACTGCCTCGTTCTGAAGACGCTCAGATGCTTAGGTGGTGGACATGGGGCACAAGTACCTGAATAAAGACGAACAGATCGATATTAAGAAGCATTTCCTTCTTCTAAGCTTCAATTTCCTTCTGTTTAATCTCAGACCAGTACGCTTATCCCCTACCTCTTGCAATTTCACCTGTCTGATAGTGTTTTCCTGCTAATACATAGGATGAGATATTTGCCTACCCAGTTCCAATGGGGTAGCTGTGTCAGTCTAGTCTAGTTTGCTGTGCCTACCCAGGAAATGGGCTATTTCATTTATGACACATACGGTACATTCTGAGTTTCCTAACTTTAATCCCATATGAGGGGAATGTGTTGATGTACTCAGGGGGTGCCTGGCTGTTTGCTTGCACTTCATTCAAATCTCAGTGCTGCTTTTGGAGTTTGGTGGGTCTCACACGTCTATTTGTTTTCCATTTCCTTGTTGGGTTTTTTTTTTTTTTTTCATTCTTCCTCTATTTTAATGTCATGGGAACTCAACAAAAGGACCCATTGTAGGAACTTGACTCTACTGGAACCTGTTTACTAGCCAATTAACTGAAAATTCTGCTTTCTGAGCAGCTGACTGTGCCATAGAGTGGATGAAAAGGCCTTTTACATTGAAACAAATGTACAAAGAACTATGTAATTGGCCAGATATTTTCAGGTCTCCCTTTGAAATTATTGCAGATTTTTGTATTTCTAGAAGACATTCTCCTTCCTAGCACAGATCATTAGTTCTCGCCTTAAGACACATCAGACTAGCACCACAGAAATGAACGGACTGTCACAGAAAGCCCCAGACATTCCCCTACTGAAGTCAATGGGAGTTCTACCCTGATTTTAGCAATCCACATAGCTGCACTGACGTAACCAGTTAGAGTCAATGGCAGAAGTCCCATTGACTTGAACCGGGCTAGGATTCCACCCCTAGGAAAGACCAGGAAAGGTCAACATTTGTGTTATATAGTCAGGATTTAAACTCAGATGTCCCATTTCTGAATCCCATGCACTCACCACTAGCTATGCTTCTTTCGGGACTACTTTTAAGAGGCAGTTCATACCCTCAAACTTCAACTAAAGCCCATATTATTCGTTTACTTTGTACTTGCCTTATATAAAACATTTGGCATCAAATGAGGTTAGTGTGACAGATGCTAGGCACAGTAACACGGTCCATTTTATTGTATATTAATACAGAGCATTCAGAATAGTCTGTTTACCTTTAGTCTGACTCATGCAGTTCTTCTAAGATCTGAAATACTTTACCATGGAAACACTGACTGCTATTCTTATTAAACTGCCGAGATGATCATTTTGTAATAAAGAAAATGAACTGTTATAATAAAGTTTTATGGTTATAATTGAGAGTCATCTGATGTCAGTACAATTTTGGAGACTGGTACTCTAGGTATTTATCAAAAGCCATTTTCTTGATCAGTAACTGCTTTCGGACTAGGGCCCGTATTAACGTGCCGACTTGAACTGGTAGAAAACCGTCTCCAGATAATTAGCATGATGGCTGTGCAGGCCAATCTGAAGGGACTGTTCTGCACGTTAAGAAGCTATTAATTTTTATGCAGCAGCATTTGTTGCAATTGGGTAATTAAAGATGGTCAAGTGGGTTGGGGGTTAACCTGGGAATCAGGAGACCTCTGATCATCTTCCTATTGTGCCACAGACTTCCTCTGTGACCTTGGGGAAGACTCTTAGGCCATGTCTGCAGTGTAAAATTATGTCAACCTAACTTATGTCAGCATATGTCCACCTCAGGTATTAAATCGCTTGGATTTGTACACACCTGGCTCCTTGACGACACGCAGCCTCACCAGAAGTGCTTGTGTTGCGTGTATTGTCAATGGAGGGCATTGTGGGATGGCCCCTGAAAGCCGGTAACCATCGACGTAAGCTACGCAGTGTCTACACTGATGCAGCATTGACCTCGTTGGGGAGGTGGAGTTCCTAAATCTCCGTAGGGGGACACTTACATTGGCAGAGGCCCAGTTGAAGAGAAGACACTTCCACAGCATGGTCGACTCAGGGCAGTTTATGTCGACCTAACCGTGTGGGGTAGATCAGGCCATCTTTTCGCTCAGTGTCTCAGTGACACAGCTGTAAAATCAGGATAATAGCACTTCCCTTCCACAAGATGCAGTAATGAGGATAATATATTGACGCTTGTAAGGCATTCAGCTACTACATTAATGGGGGCCATATTTACATAGGGACAGGGACAGACATACTGGGAAAGAGTAAGGGGAAAATCTCACCTTGGGTTCTGTGTTTCCTTGTGCAATTATCTTTTTTGTGAACTCATGAATCAGTCAAGGCACAATAACAAAGATGACTCAAGAGAGCATTAGTGTAGTTTGGAAAAGAAAAAAATAATCTTTTAATAGGCTCCCCGAAGAAAGTCAGACCTAGTATATTTTCATATGTGTTGCCCAGCCCAAGATCTGACTGTGTGCATCTGTGGGCAGGAACAGCAGCCAAAGAGAGAAATGTCCTAGACTTATTCTGAGCACTCTGTGTGGTTTCTCTCTTCCAGCTGTTCAATGATGTTGATTTGCACACTGTTGGTGCTTCATTGGCATCTGTGGTTAATATGTGAATATAGATTGCCCCATTTCTGCCTTTTATAGAAAACCAGCATGTGTGCAAGCAGCGCAGTGTGAGATTTAGGAGATGCTGTGGGAATGTAGACACATGATAATTACCTCTAGGTGTGCTGGCTATTGATTACATTTAAATCGAATTATCACACCCACAGGGAGACTCGATGGCTCTGTGGAAAGGGCGCTAGCAGCTACAACCTTTTGCTGCCTGGGTGCCTGTCCCATCCAAGCTCAGCTGGCACGACCAGAACTTGTTGCCCCTTAAAGGTTGTTCTTTGGCCCCTATGAAACATTCTTGTTGGATCCCAGCCCAGACCTCACTCGTTAGTTATCCACAGCACAAACCCATCACTGTCACAAACGTCCTTAATTACCGTTGAGGTGCATGGATGTGGAATGTGGCAGTCCGATTCTTGTACTGCGCAGGCCTGCACGGAACCCATCCTTTAAAAAAAAAAAGCTCTTGGATTCCCCATGGGTGCCAGTTCAGTTCTGGGTCTGCCCCCAGGAGGGAATTAACAAAAAGGGGATGAAACCCTGGCGCCTGGGCAAAATTCCCAGTGATTTCATTGGGCCATAATTTTGCCCATGATGTTCAGTTCACTACAGCTGGAGGATCATAAGTAGGTCCTGTGCCCATCATGCACAGAAAGTGCTTTGCTGACACTTACTGGTTGCCCTGCCCTAGGGATGCAACCTGACTCAGTTGACTCAGCTTTTGATTTTAGCAATCTTTTGCCTTCTTTGCACGCCAGCCTCTCCAGATCCCGGTGTAAAGTCTATGGCATGAGCTGCTCTTTGCTACATTCATTGTCTTCATTACAGGGCTGTGCAGCATCATGAGGTATAAAAATGGCAACAACATGCTGCTTGCTTATTGCTTAATTGTTCAAACATCCAGTAAACGGACTGCTAGGCCAGCGGGCGACCTGGCCATCTTAGAACTATAGGAGTGAAAATTTTCTCCTGTGCTGTTACTTCTACCTCAATCAGCCTTTATTGTGATTGTCTTCTACCTCCATTTCATTTAAAAGTTCCTCTGAAAATATTCATTTTCTGTATCTCTTTATTCCTCTTCCCCGGGCTTGAAGATTAAATACTTTAATTTTTTTCACTGCACAAAAATCTTTCCACATCTGTTTTCTGTCACTTGTAACCTATAATTCCATTGGCTTATGATTTTGATGGCAGAAAAAGTTTTGGGGCACACTTTGATTGAGAAATGCTGTGTAAAGTTGTTTGCTATAACTGTATGTTAATAGAACTATTAAGGATATTTCCTCTCTGGTTCCAAAGGGGTAGCCGTGTTAGTCTATTGTAGAAAGACAACAGAGTCCTGTGGCACTTTTAAAGACTAACAGATTATTTATCGCATGAGCTTTCGTGGGAGAAAATCCCACTTCGTCAGACGCTTTGAAGATAGGAAAGTTACAGAGTGGGAGGAAATTAAATGCAGGGGAGTGTATGACATAGCATCAGGTCAGGCTGTAATTCCCCTGCATTTAATTTCCTCCCACTCTGTAACTTTCCTATCTTCAAAGCGTCTGACGAAGTGGGATTTTCTCCCACGAAAGCTCATGCGATAAATAATCTGTTAGTCTTTAAAAGTGCCACAGGACTCTGTTGTATTTCCTCTCTGGGTTAGTGAAGGGGAGGATTTTGGTCTGGAGTTTAGTATTACATCCCATAAGATACATGCATTCAGGAGGGCCTAAAGTGTCTTTCAAATGAATTCCCATTGTATTCCCTCCTGGAACGAAAACCTGATAGCAAATCCTTTCTCCTTTCACTCCAACAACTTATGATTTTCAGCTCAGCTATTGTCTTGGATGTTACGAATTCTTACCTTCTGTTTTTTTTCAAACCAAATCCCATTTTTACCTCCAAGGAAAGCCATTAGAAAGGCACTTAGCAAATATCAAGGTCTATTTTTAGCTTCTGCCATGGCATAATATACCAAATGTAATAATCTCATGATTGAAGGTTTTTCTTTCTTTTGCAAGAGACATGAAATTCATAAGAGTGAGAGAAATTCAGTAGCTCATCTTTTCCCCAAGGCTCGGAAACTCTCACCCTGTGTTTCTGATAACTCATCTTGTCGCTCTTCACCTACAAGGATCTAGTTCTGATTCCAAAGATGTAATTTGTTACTGGCAAAACTGACAAGCTTTGGCATTTGTGAATGTGGGGAATACAGTAATTGTGTATACAAGTTCATTAGATGCTTCTCTGTCTGTGGAGTTTATTGCTGCAGGAAACTGGAGCGCCAAATAACCAAATAGAATTTAGAAAGAGAATAAATAGACCTCAAAATAATTTTGGCACAGGCAGCTCAACACAGGGCCCGACTAGACTACTGAATGAGTTGTACGCCATGAAAACATGTTGCTGATACCTTCATCTCTCTTGCCCTTTTAACTCTCAGATGGCAATCACCCTTATGCATATTCCAAACCCTAGCTTCCTCTTGGAGCTAAAGATAATGAGAATCAATAGGGCCATTGCAACAGGTGGATGTCTTGTCTAGAGAATGTTAATTAAGCTGAAGATAAAATAAGCAATTTCCAAGAAAGAAAAAATCTGATACTTGATAAGGAATTTTCCAACAGTTCTTAGTTTCTCAAACTAAAGACTCCCCTATTTTATTTATGGAGGAGACTTTCATCTCTCAATGATAGTCGCTTTCGGGACTGTACTGTGTTCAATAGGTGCCTAGAACCGTGGATGTATCTATACTTGATGAATGAAGTGGTGGTGGTATACTGATGTGGTTCTAGGTGAATGACTAGATTGTTGATTGGTTAAGAATAACCTGGTGTCTCTATTTGAGACATACTGTTCAAGTTGACCAGAAAAGAACCTACCATTACAATGAGAGAGCTAATGCTCCCTAGACTCAGTAAAAAGGGGTTATCCTAGACTATTAGATTTCATTCTAATCTTGGATACAAGACCTATCAATTTGCAAATCTAGTTTGATAGGTTTGAGCTTTTACACGTTGGCAAATTCATAAAATTGACCCTCTTTCATGCTTACAGATTGCAGAAGGGAACAGGAAATGGGAGGGGCTAAGCAATTCATTCTGGGATTGCTATTTAATCTATTGCATGACTGTGCTCTGCTGTATATTTCCTACTGCTCTGACCATTCAAATTTTGAACAACTCAAGCGATGGGACTGCCACTACTCCCTTTTGGTGATCAAATGGTGAATAGTGAAGATTTTTAAAAAATTAATTCATTGAATAAAGTCTAGGATTTTCTTTTCTCTCTACTTCTCTTTGCTCCGTAGCCTCCCTAACTTCCCACCAATGCTGAGAGTAAACTGTGGCATCCTTCTCCATCAGAGAATCTGCATTATCTCCTTGTACTCACTGTTATCTCATATTTCCCTGAGCACTAGTGGATTCTCCTCTCTGTTGAAACAGGGAATGATTCAGCCTAATAAGACAGGGCCCTTCCAATCAATGCCCAGTCCTTGATCAGAGTCAGGGCAGATGCAATCATTTCCTCCCCATGGAATTCATCTCATACCTGCCGGCTGTGTATTAAAGCAAGCTGCACCATACTGTATACATTCAGAACTGAACTCTGCTTTCATTTGTATCTGTGCAACCCTTTGAGTAGAATTTGGCCCTGGGAGTCTAGTTAAAAGACCTTCACTCTTGCTTGGCTTCACGTTAGCAGTTCAACTCTTTTCATCTGTGCATCTTGTAGAGAAGGCAACGTGTGGTGCGGTGCGGTGATGCCTCTGATTAGACTGGGTAATGCAGTATGACAAGTATAAATCAGGGCTGTGAAACAATAGTCTGGAAGAGAGACGATTATAGGAAATGTGCAGCCCTTCCCTACTGCTGAGTTAGCAGCATTTTCACTGTAACATCCCCGTATTCGGGGGGCGGGGGGGATTAAGGTGACCATTACTATTGGCGTTGACTGCAAATGGGGATGAGATATGTTTGCAAGTCTGAAATTAAATCAGAATGGTTTATTTAATTAGTGGGAGAAGAAAGAAAGAATAGTCAAGCTTCTAGAAATGTTGTAGTATTACTCTGCACAACATCCCCCCCTGATAACCACAATCAACCCTGGAGTCAAACTAGGTCGTCTTCCTTTGAAGCAGTCTCTCCTGCTTAAGATGAGCAAAAATCTCTGAAGAGTTACCAGTGTTTAATTTATAATGAAAAAGGTGCCGGTGCTCAAGCAATTTTTGTACGTTCATAACTGAGGCAGCAAGCCCAGAGGTGCCAGGACTATGAACTACCAGGCCGAGAGATGCTGGGCTCAGCCCTGAAAGCCTTGGCACAAATGACATGCTGGGTGCTACCATTAAATGTGGCTAGGACATAGAGACAAGCAATCATTGAGCACTATTAAGGGCACAAGAGCAAACTATTCCAATGCACAGGAAGGACAGGCAGTATGGCTTAACCAAGGCATTTTCACTAATCTAAAAATAAAGAGTCCTACAAAAAGTGGAAACTAAGTCGGTGCAAACCTGGTTGGATGACAAACTGGTTGGAATACGGCTCCCAGAGAGTAGCTATCAATGGTTCACAGTCATGCTGGAGCGGAGTACCACAGAGATCGGTTCTCGGTCCGGTCTGTTCAATATTTTCATCAATGATTTAGATGATGGCATCATACAGAGTACACTTATAAAGTTTGCTGGTGATACCAAGCTGGGGGGGTTGCAAGTGCTTTGGCGGATAGGATCACAATTCAAAATGATTTGGACAAACTGGTGAAATGGTCTGAGGTAAATATGCTGAAATTCAATAAAGACAAGTGCAAAGTACTCCGCTTAGGAGAGAACAATCCATTGCACACATACAAAATGGGCAGTGACTGCGGAAAGGGATCTGAGTGTCAGAATGGACCACAAGCTAAATATGAGTTAACAGTGTAACGCTGTTGCAGAAAAAGCAAACGCCATTCTGGGATTTAGTCGTAGGAGTATTGTAAGTAAGCCATGAGAAGTAATTCTTACGTTCTATTCCATGCTGATTAGGCCTCGACTGGAGTATTGCATCCAATTCTGGGCACCTCATCTCAGGAAAGATTTGGACAAATTGGAGAGAGTCTGGAGAAGAGCAACACGAATGATTAAAGGTCTGGAACACTTGACTTATGAGGGAAGATTGAAAGAGCTGGGTTTGTTTAGTTTGGAAGGGTGCGTCTACAGTACTCCGCGTCCACACTGGGCTTTTATTAAGTCGACTTAACCGCTTCCTTAAGAAGACGTAATAACAGCTTAAGTCAAATTAATAACACCACCTCTGAATGTCGACTTAACGCTTAAGTCGACCTTTTTAGTAGACTTAAGCCAGTGTGGACGCCCTAGGTCGACCTAATGCCTTAGGTCGACCTAATTGGCTCCGGGTGGCAGATGGGCTGGGGAGAAGGAAGCCCCTGGGGAGAAGGGGCTTGGGGGGAGCCGGCTCCCTTCAGGGAGAAGGGAGCCCTTCTTCCCAGGGAGCCGCTTCTCCCCGGCAAAAGGGAGCCGCAGCTCCCCCCAGGATAAGGGAGCCATGCACGGCTTCCCTGGCAGAAGGGAGACACGTGCAGCTCCTGGGCGAGAATGTCCCCAGGAGCCCTGGCTCCCCATCAAGAAGGGAGCTGGGGAATCAGGGGTCCTGGGGAGAAGGGAGCCCCAGCTCCCTTCTTGCAGGGGAGCCATGGCTCCTTTCTTGCCAGGAGCCCTAGCTCCGTTCTGCTGGAGAGCCACGGCGGGTCCCTTGTCCCGGGGAGCCCTACTGGCTCTCTTGTGCTGGAGAGCCGGGGCTCCCTTCTTCCAGGGAGCCAGGGCTCCCTTCCCCCCGAGACGTGGCTCCGGGTCGACTTAACATCTGCCTGTGTGGACACAGGCAGTCGACTTAACTTTTTAATGTGGACTCTCTAAGTCGGCTTAACAAGGTGGACTTTAAGTTGACTTAAGTCGACCTTGTTAAGTCGACTTACCAGAGTCGACTTAGTTTTGTAAGTGTAGACATAGCTGAAAAGAGGAGACTGAGAGGGGACATGTTTTTGTTTTCAAGTTTTCAGTTTTCAAGTACCTAAAAGGCTGTCACAAGGAGGAAGGAGAAAAATGGTTCTCCTTAACCGCCGATGATAGGACAAGAAGCAATGGGCTTAAATTACGGCAAGGGAGGTTTAGGTTGGACATTAGCGTGACTAACCAGTGGAATAAGTTTCCTTGGCAGGCTGTAGAATCTGCATCTTTGGAAGCTATTAAGAGCAGGTTAGACAAGAACCCGTCAGGGATGGTTTAATGAGGGTACTTGGTCCTGCTGTTAGTGCAGGGGACTGGACTCGATGACCGGTCATGGTCCCTTCCAGTTTCTGTGATTCTATGAATTCTGTTCCCATACAGTGAGGGTCAGTGGCGTGCTTGCACACTGCCCTGCCCCCCAAAACCAGCCAACACAAATTGTAGATCTTTGCCTGTGTTTAATTAAAGAAAAATCAGATTTAATTTCTTTTTTGCTTTTCTTTCTCAGTATTCATATGCCCTCCCCCCACATTGCATATCTGAGCGCATTGAACATGCAGATGGGTTTATCCTCTTTACTCCCTGTGAGGTGGGGACATTTCATTATCCCCATTTTATAGATGAGAAACAGATGAAAAGTGATGTTGTGGATGAAATCCAATTTTGCCTTTTTTAAAATCTTAGTTTAAATCTGGGAGTCACTCCACTGATTTCAGTATAATTCCACTGACTTTCTTGACTCCAGTGACATCACTCCACATTTATATCAGCAGCACCCAGGGTAGAGTTTATCTCGCTGAAAGGTCTGTCTACACAGAGACCTGTTCCCGATCAAATATTTGCAATCAGCTAACCACGTGAACACTTCTATTCTGAAACAAGGGTACTTTACTCTTGCTTAGCCTGGCCCACTCTTTTTTCAGGATAAGCCTGTCCACGTAAATATTTTAAATTCACACCCTATTTAAATGCACATTAACTTTAGAAAAACTCTACGTTTCCACAAAATCTTGTGATAACTTCACTGGGGGAAGCAGTTACTCTGGGATGAATATGAAAGGCATTAGTGAAATTATGAATCATCTTTAACCTTTTGTGTCCACTGTGAAGAGAAATATGAGTATATGCAAGAATAAAGTTCTGACGGAAACGGTCAGAATGTCTCTGCTTTATCATTTTGCCTCTGACAGTACAGGCGTAACTCTGTTAGCTGGTGTGGAGTTCCTGGTGATAGACACAGGAGAGAAAGTGATTCTAGAATCAGACCCACTGCCTCTTAAACAATAAACCACAACCAAAAAATGAAACTGTATTATGTCTTATTTAGGCCTTCCTAAAATGTCTATTGTGCAAACATTTAAATATCACAGTTACTGCAGTGTGTCTCATTTGACTTGAGTCCCTCGTGGATGCTTCCCTGAGAATTCACTACAGATGCTGAACAATAAAGCCTGTTGTAAATTGCTTTCCAACTGCTAGGTAATTACAAGAGATTTTACACTAAATGTAAAGAATGAACTGTTATTTTTTAATAAAGGAAACATCTTTTCTTATCTGATGCTTTAACAGGGCCTCATTTGTCTTACTTTCCAGCGGAACAATAAAGCTGCTGCAGCCCTTCCTCCACTCTGCTTTGCTGCAATGCTGTCTCTTCTGTCTTCTTCCCGCAAAGCCTCATAATCAGAGATGAGCTAAAGGCGCTGGTACGCTGTTTGTAACTTTAAATATTTCACATGAAGGCACTCAGGCCACAGGATATTTCCTATCTGCACTTCTTACCGAAGTGGACAGACTGTGTTTTCAGCAAGCAACAAGCCTGCACTTGGTCCCATTTGTTAGCATTTACCAGCATAACCATTGACATCATAACCTCTCACGTGCCAGCGAGAGCAAATAGAAAGCATCTTGGCGTGTTAGAGTGGGAGCTCTCTGTAGTTGCCTCGGGACAGGGATAAGTGTTTCAGGGTTAAGGGAAAACTTCAGAGTTTAGATACGGATGGAAGGAATTGAGCCCTTCTGGGGAGCTGCCGAGTATCCTCAGCTCCTGTTGAGTTTACCGAAAAGCAGAGACCGTCAGCAGTCGGTAGAAGACTCAGGCCTTTGGGGAGCTGAATACCATGGGCAAGTAAGAGGGGGAAGCTGTGAGAGTTTTATACGGAGCACTGCCACAGCTGGTCCTGGGTGGGATCCGATCCACACTCCTCTGTATCTCCTGGCCCCATCAAGGGCCCACAATGGCTGCTGAGGGTGAGCACTGATTTATCCATAAGAATGTCTATGGAAAGCAAAAGTTGCATGAATACTCAGGCAAATCCATAAAGACTTGCTGTGGGAGTGACCATTTGCCATATGACTTAGATGACCAGCCCTCCAGCTCATATTAGGAAGAATAGGCTAGATGGACAGTTTGAGAGTGATTCGTGGGCTGAAACTTGCCTGTTCAACCTACTGGTTAAAAAATGTTGAATGGTAACCAAACTGGGGAAACCTGCAGAGTGGGGATACTTTACTAACAGGAAGCAGATCTAAGCTGGCTATATGGGCAGCTCAATGAGAATTATTCAGTCGGCTTTGTTCCAGAATCCATCGCTTTTACAACCAAAAGGGGAGTGAAGTCTCCAAAGCCCAGTCAAACACTGGCTTTTCTAATCAAGACTGCTAATAAGAGGTCATTAATAGTGGTGGCTTTGTGAGGTAGAAATGTCAAATAAATAATTAACAATCTCCAGGGGACAGGTTGGGGGGTGTGTGTTCGTGTGTATGGAACGGTTTGGTACAGAGACCTACATGACCCATGTGGACTGGTACAAAAATGATGAGAACAGACTTGGCCTACAGATATGAATCTGTCACCTTGACGGACAGAGACCTTGCTGACTATGCTGCGTTAGGCAATAATATGGACTGAACAAAAAGCTGTAGTGCTTACAAGTGTTTGTTGTATTTAACCTCAATACTGCAGTGTCTGACATCTCACAATCTTTATTGCAGATCCGAGGCACGGGGCTGCTAATGACTTCACACAAAAAGTCCATATTAGAGAAGGGACTTGAATCTGGGTCCTGGCTACCGGCTTAATCAAGAGACCCTTCTTCTTCTATTTATCCCGTACATGTCAGGGTCTGGAATCACTACAACAGAACAATTGAAACAGTTGAGATAAAAGATGATATGAGTAAAACCCATCTATGAGTCAGGAAAGCTGTCTCTCTATGTGTACACATCTCTATTTATATAGCTCTGTAGCTTTTATCCTTTCTTCAATAATATGTTCTATATTTTCAAGAGAATCATCATTTATAACAAGCTAAATCTAGAAATTCATATTTTTCCAGCATCTCTTGCTCCTGTCTCTGTTCAGATTTAAGTCATGTCCACTAGGAATGTGAATGCAATGTAAAATGCAGTGTTAACAGATCATATCCATGAAATGTTGGAAAGGTCATTTTCTATGGGGACATAAAGTGAAAGGTGCCAAGAATGTAGAAGGAGGAAAAAGTTTTCTGCTGAGAGAATACATTATAGAGTTTTATTAGGCTTTTTCTGGAGAAGGCTAGTAAGAGATGAGCTCTGATATGCTCCTGGAAGCAAGAGAAAATATGGCAAAATGTATCAAATCTGATTTAACTACCATTGGGAAATGTGTGTAAGTAAGTGAAATTGGGATGGAATGAAAAATGAAATCAGTATTATGCAAAATTTCTAGTCAACTGAGCTTCAGCGTTTGCCCCAATTTGTTAGTTGCAAAGTAATGACATGATCCAAAGCTTCAAAGTCAGATCAAAATTATTTTTTACTGTGTTTCAGTACAAATGTGTCTATGGATTGCTCTTTCCAACAACATTTTCATGACTGTCTTGCACCCATTGGCCTACTAACCACAAAAGAAGCCATGAGCATCCTGGCCTATATACAACTATATAGTCAAAACTTGAAATACTTGTGCCCCATTCATATACATCATTGCCTTCCTAGAAAGATTCTGTAGGTATTCACAACTTTTGTGTGCCCATGGGGGAAGAAGATGACGCAAAGAAAGTTACAGTCATTCACGGGAAACTGCCAGGGCAGGGAATTGCCACAGCTTAGCGGGAGGATGGATGTTTTTATTATGCGGGTACAGTAGAAATTCAGAGTCACAAACCGCTGGAGAGCAGAGGTTGTTTCAAACACTGAAATATTCATAACTCTGAACAAAATACAACCTCTGTACTTTCAAAAGGTTACAACTGAACATTGACTTAATATAGTTTCGAAACTTTACCATGCAGAGAAAAATGCTGCTTTTAACCATCTTAATTTAAATGAAACAAGGACAAAAACAGTTTTCTTACCTTGTCAAATCTTTTTTTAAAAACCCTTTCCCTTTTATTTAGTAATTTACGTTTAACACAGCACTGTGCTGTATGCATTTCCTTTTTTTTTTTTTTGAGTCGGCTACTGCCTGACTGCATATGTTCAGTTCCAAATGACTAGTCAATTCATAACTCTGAGGTTCTACTGTAGCTCCAAAATGAGACTTTTCTTCACCATTTTAAAGAAGGATGGTCTGGTAATTACAGACCCGGACAGGGACGCCGATCTAGTTCAGTTCTTGGCTCCCAGTGTGACATGGGGGCCTATGCTCCCTCTAAGCTGCATGGGTGTGCGGCCATGCAGCAGCCGTCGCACATCCATGCAGGCATCAGGGACCCCCGCGCAGCCCAGCAGCCCCCGCCGCCTGCCCCCAAGCCTGGCAGCTAGGCTCTGGGGCGACCGCTCTGCCGCGGCAGGTCCCGTCGCCCCCACAAGCCGGGCGGCTGTGCTCCGGGGCTGTCTTCTTTCTTTCTTTCTTTCTTTCTTTCTTTCTTTCTTTCTTTCTTGTTTCTTTTCTGTTTTCTTTCTTTTTTGTTTCTTTTCTTTCTTTCTTTCTTTCTTTCTTTCTTTCTTTCTTTGCCTTCCTTCTTTCTTACTTTCTTTCTTTCCTTCCTTCTTTCTTTTTTGTTTGTTTGTTTGTTTGTTTGTTTGTTTCTTTGCCTTCCTTCTCTCTTACTTTCCTTCCTTCCTTCCTTCCTTCCTTCCTTCCTTCCTTCCTTCCTTTTCTTTCTTTCTTTCTTTCTTTCTTTCTTTCTTTCTTTCTTTCTTTCTTTCTT